>LOJH01033966.1:0-27033 GCA_001685095.1 Ellobius talpinus | reverse complement strand
TCTATCTATCTATCTATCTATCTATCTATCTATCTATCATCTATCATCTGTCTACCTATCTCTATCTCCCTATTTCTTTCTCCTTTTCCCTATCTAACATAAAAAATAAATTAAAAATCAGCTAACAGGTTGAAATTAAATGCAATCTGGAAGGTTTTCTCTGCTATAATAACCATACCTATTTAACATGCAGAAAAAACTTTCACAATAATTAATCAGTATATAAGAAGGAAAGAAGGAAAATTAATTTGTAGGGTGTAAATGCCTTAAAATTCTCAACAACCTATACATAGATTAAATCACCTGAGGGAGAATTAGTATACAGAATTACTTTCTGACACTTTTATCTTTCCATGTAACTGTATAAATGAACAAAGGAAATTATTTATAGTCTTGCAGTAAAGTGAAAAGCAACCATTTCTACTACCTAATGAACAGAACTTTTCAGTCACTGTTTTGCCTTCGACATATAAATTTATATGTGTGTATAACATTCTCTATTTAAAATATACAAAAAATATTTAACACAATATATGTTATATATAATATTTCATAGTTAAATATAGAAAATAGTTTAAATATAGTTTCATCTTATAGTGGAGTCATGTAGAAGACACACTAAATAACCAAAAATATCCTCAAGCTCATATGTTAATGTTTGATTTACATATAGAAGTCACATTTTTTTCAAACTGACCTTCTAAAAATGTTTTTCAAGCTTTTTTTAAATATTCAAAAGTTGGAAATATGAAAATAGAAATTTAAAATCAAAACATAAAAATAAGTATGTGAATTCCAAACAAATGTTAACATAAATGGACTTTTACAATTATTGACCCTGTAGAGATGAAAGAAAGCTAGTAATTTATTTTTTGAGTATCTAAGAGTCTGTATGCTCTTATAAGAGCACAATGTTTGTTACATATAACTAATGTCTCCATTCTCTTCAAAGTCCTCCTTTAATAAGAATATATACTCAGAAGTATACTCATAGTTTTCTGATGATGTTTGTCTTTTTTTTTCTTTTCTATTGCTATGATGACAACCATGAATTTGAAGATTGCTTGCCATTTAAAATGGGAAGTCCAAGATGATCAAAGCAGGGAGCACAACAGCATGCATGCAGGCATGTCACTGTGAAAATAACTGGGAGCTTACAACTGGTCCATAAATATTAACCAGAGATAGAGCACTAAGAGCTAAGTGGTAGCCATGTGGGGTTAGAACGTTCAAAATCCACTCCTAACTACAACCCCTCACAACAAGCCAACACCTCCTAATCCTTTCTAAACAATTCCATCCATAGAAAAACAAACATTTAAATATATTAGTGCAACACGATCATTCTTATTTGAAAAATCACAAGGTTATTATAATTAAATGTATCCTTCAAGACTAATATCTTGCTTATCACATTTTGTTCATTATTGGATGAAAACAAATTACAATTTTTATTGCCCATGCAATTAAATATGAGACTGAAAAATTGCATAATGATGAGAAAAGTAAAATGAGTGAAACTGCTTACTTTCTTTCAATGCATTTTTATTTCTTTGTACCAATCTCCTTATCCATCTATTCATTCAGCCAGTTATAACCCATCCAGTTATCTAACTTCATCTGTTTGTTATTGTCACTTAAAATAAATCAGTGCACCACCAGTGCTCCCCACTAGGGTTTTTCTTATTTTTTATCTTTGCTGTTTTTGAGGTAGCACAAATTATCATTTGTTTGTCTTTCATGATTTTTTGAGTATATTATGATATGAATGATCAATTTTTAATTTTGTAAAATTATGTGCTCTGAAAATAACTTTGGATATACTTGGTTTGTTCAGCAAGTTGCCTTTGTTCTCTGTATTTCACTGCACCCAGAAAAAAAGTATATTGAGAGTTCCACTCAGTTTTTAGATGTGACAGTATGTGCATCCATGTTCTACATGTGGAGGATGAGGGAATCATAATTCACTCTTGTTCTTTTCTGCTGTTAGATTCAGTCAGGAGAGGGAATTCAAAAACTCTGTATGGTGTTTTCTGATAACTACAATCTTAGTCCTAGACTTCAGGAACAGTTAAGTTCTATTTTACTTCTGATGAATATAAGATACTATAAGAAATTTTTCACATAATTTCTATCATCTTTATCTATCTACCTATCTATCTATCTATCTGTCTATCTATCTATCTATCTATCTCTCTCTCTATCTATCAATCATCTATTAAGCTCTTGAAATTGACATGTACAATTAATTTTCCTGAATAGTAATTAGAACACTGAATTTTTTTCAGGCAGATAAATTGTCAGTTTCCGTTGCTATTTGCTGCTCTACTTTGTTGCTGTCAACTTCTAATAAAAATATGTCAAACTGAGTTTTTTCTTTGGATAATAAGATAATTTAATATAGGGTATGGCAATATGTAAAAATGAGTTTTCCTCAATTTTTGTATTTAATAATATAATTAACAATATTTTATTCTGAAGTAGTTTTTAAATGTTGATATATACTAAATTATTTGACAGTGGTATGCTGATCAAACAGAATATTTGAAGACAAAAGATGACAGGGTGTAGATAAAACAGGAAAATCTGTGTTCTTTCTGTTTTTCTCATAAAGCAAGAAGAAACTTTGCATCCACCATAAAACAACACTTTAGAAAAAAATTAAAGCTTATGATACCCTGATGGTATCCAGTGTCCAGAGTAGTGAGACCAGAAGTTGACATTTGATGTGGCATCCAACTGTGGCATTTTCAGTGGTAGCATTAGTATACTTATTTTGTACAAAAACAATGTATCATAGAAATCCTGCGTTATGTGAAAACTATTACTGGCTACCAGTAGACATTTTCAACACTCAACATTAGGTATATATTTTAAAGTTGTGTGTATTAAGGAGTATTAGCCTTGTTAACTCTCATTATTATTCAGACAACATGAAAAGGGCTAATTGAGGGTCCAGTTTTGTTTAGCTTCATAACCTGAAATACGTTTGTGGTGCAGTACACCAAAAAAGGGATGAATAGCATATCTCATAGTCTGTGCCAGGAAGTGTGAGCAGAGGTTGGGAACACTATAGAATCCTCTCACAAGAGGCATTCTTATATATTGGTGAAGGATTCTGCAAGTACAGATGATCATATGGCATTTGAAATTATCATACACTTGAATCATACTGATTTTCTCTGCTTTCAAGTCTAGACAAAGATTTAGTTTGATTAACAAATAACTTGTTTCTTCTAGAATATTCTGCAACAGTCTTAAGGAAATATCAACAACATTTATTTTATATTCTCTTAGTGAAATCTAAATCATTTTATATATAATATTTTATATAGTATGTATTGTGTTTTATCTATGTGTGTTCATAAATATACACACACACACATATATATATATATATTACAAATATGTTTGTTTGTTGTATATCTGGAAAGTGTGTCTCATAAGAGATATTTTATTTTTAAAAATGAACAACTGCTGGAATTAAGACCATATCATATTGGTTTATCAAAAAAGTATATTAAGAGGTGATGGAGATTTTTCAAATGGAGTGATAATTTGAAGAAGAATGGTACCCATAGGGGTAGGAGGAGGGTCAGCTTGTTTGTACTAGCCTCCCAGCTAATTTAGCACAGAAATAACCACACAGAAATTGTATTCATTAAAACACTGCTTGCTCCATTAGCTCTTACTTTTTATTGGCTAACTAATAATTTAACCCATTTCTATTAATCTGTATATCACCACGTGGTAGTGGCTTATAGGGTAAAATTCCAAGCATCTGTTTCTGGCAGCTCCATGGCATCACTTTAATTCAACCTACTTTCTCCCAGCATGCCATTTAATTTTACCCGCCTACCTAAGTTCTGCTTTATCAATAGACCAAGTCAGTTTCTTTATTCATTAACTAAGAAAAGCAACCCACAGAAGATCTCCCACAGATAGGCACACACATGGGAATGTCTAGTCCCTAGCTGGTGAACTAGTTAAGGAAGGATTAGTAGTTATGACATTGTTGGAGTAGTTGCCTGTTTCATAGAGATATGTTAATGGGAGTAGGCTTTGAGGTTTCAACAGCTGACATCATGTGCAATCTTTCTCTTTCCCTCTCCTTTTCCCTTTCTCCCTTTATTTCTGCCTACCTGAATCAAGATCAGGTTGCAACTCACAGCTATTCTCCAGCAACCTCCCTGCCCTACGTGCCCCTATAATATCTAGCAGGATGATACTGGAATAGGCTTCTGCAATTTTCATAGAGCCCACAATTAATTGCTTTCTTTCATATCAATTGCCTTTGTCATTTTGTCTCTTCACAGCACTAAAACAGTGGCTAAGGCAGAGCATATAGACATTTGATTCCAAGCTTATCTGCATGAGTAAGATGTCTATAATCATGTGCTGAAAGGAGACAATGAAATAAATAATCAATGTAAAAATGTAAGGCCATGACATAAGTAGTATTTGTAAAGATGAATAGAGTGTATATTTTAGTATCTCTCTTGAAAAATAATTAAAAAATAAATATTATGCAAATATTTTCACAATGTGAATATTTTATCATTCTATTTCCTAACTATATTGATAAATATTTGAATCAATGAAATACAATTTTGGTTTTTATATTTTGTCTACTATTTATCACTTCTCCTTGTGAAATAACCATGACTTTGTGTAAGTAAAACCAACTATATATGTTTGTCTAGCAATTAAACTGATTGATCATTATCTGAAGATGTGAGAAAAGTGATCATTGACATTAATACTTTAAATATATTTTTTTTCATTTAGTAGTACAAATGCTTCCATGATGCAAAGTTAATTACATGCTCTTATTAGAGTCAGGATAATTATAACATTTTAAAAGATGATAAGATACAAAATAGAACTGTAGAGAGTTTTTGTTTTTCTACTTTAATCTAAATATATACACTCATTACAGTCTTAATAATAAGCACTTTCACATGCGTACTATTTGATCTGAACTACACTTACTTGAAGAAACTATTAGTTATAAAAATTCAAATAAGTTCACATTTATTTCCAATTTAGGGAACCTAAAAATTTAAATGTGCACTTAAGGGCATTGTTTTATTTTTTATATTTATTATTAAGTAAATGAGTCAAGTTGAAAGGATTGTTTCCAGAGATAACTGCATTTCAAATTCACCTCTACAATTCATTCTAACTATTATTCTAACTTCTGTCTGCAGTAACTTCACATCTGTTTTGTCTCTGAGGGAGGATACTTGTATCTATCAAGGTTAATTCAACCACCTGTATTCAATTTCCATGCCATCTACTCTCTCAGAACTCATGTGTCCTGTATTTGAATTTTCATTTTCTTTTGAAAATAAGTAACAAATGTCCTTCAATAAAAATATTCCTAAACTAATCATTGTTGAAATACAAATATATAAAGAAGACCTGTCACCAAAAAATACTTTGAATATAATCTTGCATTCACTCATTTTCTTCCTTGCTTTAAAAGTCTTCCTTCAGTATGTTACAATTACATATATTTCCATTTTATCTACTCTAATAAAACTATGTGTCCTGCAATACATTTTTATATATTGAATGAAACAAAAATTCAGCTTCATTAGTGTCCATCATCTTTTTGACTTCTTGGGGATGAGCTAGAAAAAAGAGCATTGGAAACTCCCAGGAACCTTTGAGGGTGACTGTTGCTAAGGCTCCTACCAATAGGGTATATGGAGGCTGAATTGCCCGTATCATGACTTCCAGGGCAGAAGCTGGGACACCAACCCAGGCCCAAACCTTTGGACATGTAATTTGTCCTGCCTAAAAGATGTGATGGCATAAAAATTTTGGGAGTGACCAACTAATGAATGTCGAAGCTGGAGACCAACACCCTAAGAGGGAGCTCACCCCTGATGTCCAGGACCCAGATGAATTGGGATACATCAGAGACCTAGGATAGCACCAAAAACAAATGGCAAAAAGTCAATGAAATGATTCCTAATGATACTGTGCTATACTCATAGATGGATGCCAAGGCCAACTGTCATCAGAGAAGCCTCACACTGCACCTGATGAAAACAGATGCAGAGACCCACAGGCAAACATTAGTGGGATTTCAGGGAATCCTTCAGAAGTGGAGGAGGGAGGCTTACAGGACTCAGTGATATCAAGGGCATCATAAGAAAACCCATAGAACCAACTAACCTTGGTTTATAGGAACTCAAAAAAAGGAACCAACAACCAAGGGGCATGCATGGTACTGACCTATGCCCTTTGCATATATGCTGTATCTTGGTGTTTATGTAAGACTCCAAACAGTGAGAACAGGCCTAGCTCTGATGGTGTTCCCTACTATTGGAATTCTTTCATTCTACGGGATTGGCTCATCCAGCCTTAACAGAAAAAAAGGTGACTAGTCCAAATGCAATTTGATAAATCATGGGTGACTTATATCCGTGGGAGACACACCTGTATCTTTAGAGAAATGGGTAGTGGAATGGATAGGGTTGGGCTAGGGAGGGGCTAGGAAGAGGGGAGATAAGGGAAACTTTGACTAGGGTTAAATCCCCAAAACAAACAAAAATTTCACTGTCATCATGTGTTTTAGTCATGTTGTGCCATGTAATAAAAATAGTAATAATATCCACTATTGAAATCTTTTTCTAGAACTTCAGGTGAGTTTAGAAATCCATGATGACCATAGAAAGACAGAGCATCTCCAAGTTCCTTGAATGAAAGATAATTCAATCTGAGATCTGTCTTATAATTGACATTGATATAATTTTCTACAAGCTGCACTACATTGTCAGGGCCATTATTCAAATGTATACCATTTTATTCGACTATATATGTCTCATGACATAAATAATTATAAACTATTTTCCCAGTGCAGTTCACATACAATCTTGTTTGAAATTCAGGCTTTCTATTTGATTGTGTAGGACATATTTTTTTTATCAGTTCTTAAGATACAGTTTCTAGACATAAACACATTATGTTAATCTCAAAATGGTCAATTAATTGTAATATCTTTCTAAAACACATGATTTATCAATGGTGTTTTATCTCCTATAGAGCCTGCATTTATTAGACTTTTCATTGATAATTTCAATTAATGTATCATTTCTACATTTGTTTAGATTGATGGACCACATTTACTCATCTTATATTGTCTTTAGATGGGTATTAAAGACAGTAAGTACAACTATGCTATTTTTATTACCATTGTTCTAATACAGGAAAATACTAAGAAAAGAAACAAAACAGTTTTGGAAAATTATAAAAATCTTGAAAATGTAATGAAATGTAGCAGTTTCAGGTCATGGAATTTGAAGAAAAGAAACAGCAAGAATGCTCACTAGAAAGAACATTGACGCTAACAGACACATAGGGAAGAACCCAGCCATGTCAGATTGAGTAAAGAACATCTCAGGAAAGAGAAGGACAGAGCCACCAGCAGAATGGGGTTGGTTTGTTAAGAATACAAAGATTATCTAAAAGTCAGAGGAATAATAAAGGGGAAACTGGTTAGAGATGAATTTGATACTGAACAAAGGGTCTGGATTATGAGCAGCATAATTTTATTATCTGAGTTTTATTCCCAAGCCTATCTTTATGTACAACTGCTTTCTGTGAAACACATCATAACCATCTCTCCATATGGGATAAAAGTCAACTATATCCACTTGTTTTCATAATTCTTAAATACTCAGTGAGCAATGTGTGCTGCCTAGGTGTTTTATCATGACCATAATTTTTCACTTTTCTGACCATAAATTTCTCATATTCAAACTCCATTCAAATGCCTTTGAGCCCTAGAACAATGTCTTAAAACATTTGTATTATTTCATTTATGTGACCTACTTTTAAATGATCAGTATATGATTTCATTAACAAAACCTATTCATTAAAATACAAATAAAAGGTAAATGATAGACAACACTCAAAATAACATAGTTTCTTTAATCCAAATTTTTGATTATGATATTTATTTTCTTTAAAAATTTTATATGGCTTCTTTGTCCATACATTAATTGAAAATATATGAGATATGATATTGAAATACAACAGTTTAATTGTGAATTGTTAAAAAATAAGGGATGATTTTAAAAGTGTCTGCTATGGCTGTTACAGAGAAACCTTGTCTAAATAAAACCAAAAAATGTGGCTTACATAGTTTCTACTCATACCAGTGCTATCATTTTTTTGTCAGTTTGCATCATTATTTGTATATTTTATTGGCTTGCTCTGAATTTTTATAAATACCACAGATTAGCTTTTAACTTACTTCCTGTCTCAACTTCTTGAGTGCTGGATTTTAAATATGTACCAAATACATTAATCAAGAACACCATATAATTAATCAAGAACACATATAATCAATTAGTTAGTATATATATATATATATATCAGTGTATATATTATAAATAAATATTTAAATTTATAAGAATTACAGGTCTTTTGGTGATTCCAGATTTTTAGAAAGAATTAGTAATCTCTATAAAATATGAAAAATCATATGGCCATTCCATTTTTCCTTTTAATCTCTCATACAGTACCTCAGTTCTGCAATTGCAGTTTTCCCTCCTTTCACTCATCCAAGTCCCTCTTCACACCTCTCCTTTCCCTAGATTAACTCCTTCTCAATTTCCCTTTGGAAAAATAAAACAACAAAAAAAGAGCAGGTCTCCAAGGGATACCCACCAAACAGGGCCTAACAAGTTACAATAGACTATGCATAACCCTTCATATCAAGGCTGGACTATGCAACCCAAAGGAGAAAAACGTCCCAAGTTTAAGCAAGAGTCTTAGATGCCATTGCCCCCCTCCCACTGTTGGTAGTTTCACTAGAGCACCAAGCTACACAACCATAGGTATAAGCTGAGGTCGAAACTAAGAAACATACAGGGTCCTTGTTTGTTTCTTCTGTCTCTGTGAGATCCTGTGAGCCATGCTGAATAGTTTGTGGACCAAGTTACCAAGGTGTCCTTGACATCATTAGCTTCTAAGATCTTTCTTGACACTCTTCAGCAGGGCTCCTCTAGCTCCACCTATTGTTTCTTTGAGAGTCACGTGAGCATTCACACACACGTATGTGTATATGTATATATACTATAAGTGTGTGTGCATATATATGTATATATAAGATTTGGAATGGTTCTTTTCTTAATTTCTATATTTTGCTTAATTTAGTAATATTTTGCAGGTATACACTATTAGATATGATAATTACCTTAATAAGTTTTTACTTCCAAATATATTTGCAGCAATTTTCCATTCACACCAGTATCAAATACTCATTACAGGATATTTTAATTATGATAGATTTGGCAAGTAGTGTTATTTCCAGCGCTATACTTTCTGCCATAAATATTCTGTATTTGTATCTTCCATTTCTCTTTTGTGTTGAAATTTGTCATATGCATATCCAGGGTAAATTTTTGCAAAATAAATAATTATTAACAGAGAATTTATATAAAAAAGGAACAGCTCAAAGTATAACAGTTTCATAATGGTAAAATATTTACAAAGCTGATCATTTCCATTGAGGAAATATGCATACATGTCTTATTGTTTTGACACAATTGTGAAATCTTGAGATTATCTTTGCCTTTCCAAACTGAAAAATATTAAAATAAAGTACTTATGTAACTTTGAAAAGCTATACATCTCAGATTTAAGAACCTACTACTTTAGATTTAACCAGATATATTTTAAGATGTATTAGATAAATGTTTCATTTTCTGAAATGTTATATGGGTTAATAATATATGAGGTAAAATGTACATACACAATTACATACATGTACACACTGAGACACAGACACAAAGACACACACATATAATATATTACATACATAATCATATGAAATATATGTTGTAATGAGGCCGCTTATTTGATTCCTTACTGCCAAGACTGCCAAAATAATCACATAGAAACTATATTATTTAAAACCCTGCTTGGCCCATTAGCTCTAGCTTTTTATTGGCTAACTCTTACATCTTAACTTAACCTATTTCTAGTAATCTGTGTATCGCCATGTGGTTGTGGCTTACTGGCTAACGTTCCTGTGTCTGTCTCTGGCAGGGCTACATGGCTTCTCTGACTCTGTCTCCTTTCTCCCAGCATTCCATTTAGTTTTCCCTGCTTCCTTCTGTTCTGCCCTGCTCTGCTATAGGCTCAAAGCAGTTCTTTATTAATCAAAGGTAATCATAGCATACAGAGGGGAGTCCTACATCAAATATATATGTTACATTAACACTCAAATATTTATAAATATTTGCAAATATAAATGTAAGGTATTTAAACTAGTACCTGATTTTTAAGACTGTTGTATCTTTCTGAGGAGGGCCAATTTTATCAGCCATGAAATCAAGTCGGCATAAAACTTTGTAGTATTCCTAACTTTTTGTCACTAAATTACAATAAAGATGCTGAGATCAGCATTTTCAAAATACAAATTTACATGATATATATTTATATTTACAATGATATTTTTGGTATTTTATTTCATATCCTCTAGACCATAGTGTCTATCATAGATTCACAGAGATTTTAAATATTCCATTCCTGTTGTTTTGACCTAACTTCTTTTTAAATTATTTTTTTACATTTAAATAACATTCTTTTTCACTTATTTCACATACCAACCAGTTTCCCCTCCCTCCTCTCCTCCTATGTCCTCCTTTTCCCAACCATTCCTTCTCCATCTCCATTCAGAAATATACAGGTCTTTCATTTGCTTGCACGAAACATGAAAAAAATCAAGTTGGGACAGGACCGAGTTCATTTTCTTACATCGAGGTGGGGCCAGGTAATTCACATGGGGAACAGGTTACCAAATGTCAACTAATCACCAATGAAAGATCCTTGTCTTACTGTTAGAAACCTTACTAAGAGACCAAGCATGTCACATACATGCAGAGGGTCTAGGTTGGTCCCATTTAAGATCCCTGGTTGTTGGTTCAGTTTCCATGTACTCAGAAAGGTCAAGCCACCTGTCTCTGTGGGTTTTAACATCATAAACCCTCTGACTGGTACAATTCCTCCTTCCTTTCTTCTGAAAACCCTGGGAGCTCAGTGCGGTACTTATCTGTAGATCTCTGCCTCTGCATCCATCAGTTACTCATTTACTGAATATAATATCACTTATAGCAATTACAGAAGTCAACAATCTGTTTATAGTGGATGATCAGCTCAGGTGCCCTCTCTGCCATTGCTAAAAGTCTTAGTTGGGGTCATACTTGTGGGTTATAAGGGGTTTCTCTGGCACCAGATTTCTGTCTAACCCCAAAATGACTCCTCCAAGACATCGCTTTTGTTACTCTCCCCCTCCATTCTGCCTCCTATCTACTTTCTGCATTCTCTAGTTCCCATTCCTCCATGCCCCCAAACCCTACCCCAGTTTACTTAGGAGACCTTTTCTACTTCCTCTTCCCAGAGAAATTCATGCATAACTCTATAGGCCGTCCATGTTATATAGCCCTCTGGGACTGCCGGATTGTAGATTGTTTATTCTATCTTTTGTTCCTAATAATCACCTATGAGTGAGCACATACCATGTTTGTCCTTCTAGGTCTGAGTTACCTCATTCAGAATGATTTTTCCCAGTTCCATCCATTTGCCTGCAAATTTTATGAGGCCATTGTTTCTTACAGTTGATTAGTACTCCATTGTGTAAGTGCACCACATTTTCCTTATTCAGTCTTCGGTTGAAGAACATGTAGTGTGTTTCCAGGATTTTCTTGGTTATTTTCTGATGGCAATATTTATTAAGCTGCACTATTTTCTTGACTTAGGAAAATTTCTTATCTACTTGAACCTAAAGTTAATACATAGTAACAGCAACAGTACCTGCCCTGAGGCATTATTTCCGTCTTCACAATTATCTTTCTACCCTTTCTGTACATTCATGATACTATGCTTTATGAATTAAAGAATGTGCCTTGGCTCTGATTCCTCAATGCCCTGATTCCTCATTGCTTAATGAGAAAAATGAAAATGTCACATTTAATTTAAAATTAATTTAAATTTAGGGTCATATATACATCATTTTAACATATAGATGAAGACGGAACACAATCAATCATGAAACTAGGAAGTTATATAGCTATTACAGAGTTGTTATATGTAATTTTATAAAAATTTATAATAATATGTAGGATTATATCTCTTTGAATTTTATAAATAAATATGTAATAAAATAATATATGGATATTAATGATCCTGGATAAATAGACCAAAGAGAAAATATTGTACTGATGATATTTCTCATTTACTTCCTGCTCAGTTTGTATAATGTTACATGTATATATGTATTTTCAGGAATGACAAATTAGTATTAGGTAAGAAAGTGATCTGCTCTTCTTTCCCAAGGTAGATTAGTTCTGCCACTCTTAACATCATTACTTGTCCACCGTTCTTTGTCTATCATTGAGCCCTTGTGAGTTCTTCCCATTTTATCATGTCTAGTGTTGTTAATCCTTTTTGAGGTTATTTTTAGAAACCTATGTTGGATAAATTTAATGAGTAGCTTCTAACATTTCTAGAAAGTCAAATCTCACAGAAAATTCACTGGTCCTGTGGATTCTACAATCTTTCTCTAGCCTTCTGCACTAATCCCTGGGCCTAATATATAGGTGTTTCATAGATATATCAGATTGGCCTTGCTTCCCCAACTCTCTGTTTTGACAAGTTGTGGTTTTCTCTAGTGGTTTATATTGAAAAGAGAAACTGTCTTGATGACATGTGAGTACTACACATATCTGTGAGTATAAGCATAGGTATTTAGCATGTAATTAGCAATTATTCAGGTTTACTAAAGTGATAGTTAAATCCACTTCATTCAGACTTTACAGTAACCAATAGACAGTTACATGGGCAGTGACCTAACCAAGCTCATTAGCTGACTTATCAGAGTTCTCAGAAATCCATGTCTGCATTATTTCATAAGAAACCACCACATGACTAACCTATTTTAGAGGGAAATAATTTTTGATTGAGAGCAGAGCTCTCAGCTCCATTCTCTCAAGAACAGTTCATGTACCTGGAGTGGGAGGAATTATCCTTGACCTTCTGTGCCACCTAAGTTTTGCATGTAGTGATGGTCTCTTATTTCATGCATTCATCACAGAATGAACTCAGTATAGAACTTTGACATAAGGAAGAAATGGTTAGGCTGAAGTCATTCAATACAGATGCATGTTCATAACCCATGGCAATTTGGCATTCCAGGTAGTTTTGGAGAGTGTCACGGACTCTAGCGTGTCTGTCTCCCCTCTTACTGACTCTTTCCCTGGAAATGCTTAGTTCCACCCCTTGCTACAATCCAAACCTTGGGGTATTGACACCTGCCAACAGGTGTTGGTGCTTTTGTGAGTGCAGCAGGACTGCTTATGATCAGAAACACATACACGTGAGTTACTGAGTTCAACTCTGTATGCAACTCTAGAAATAGAAATGGTCAAGAGGAAATCATAAGGGAGCAAGCTTTGCTTCTTTTCATCCAGTACATTGGCCTCCATGTGGTTATTCTTTTTTTAATTATTTAATTTTTAATATGCCACATCTTAATTCAACAAAGTAATGAATTCCYTATGTAAGAGATCACAAACACAAAATGAGTCCCTAAGCAACTTAGCAATTCATCTAAACATATGACTTGGATGAGATGGGGACTGTGAAGAACCAAAGAGACTGCCTTATTTAAAAGGGACAATTAGTGACTCCAGCCCACTTTGCAGAGTTATAGCATTGACCATTGTATAATAGAATTGATATATGTCAGTTTATAAGAATAAATCACGTGTATCTCTTCTCAGTATAAGCTAAAGATCTGAAGCTATCAACAGGGCTATGATACATTGCCTAAGGTGGAAGTTGTGAGTAGGTGGCCCCAAGGAATRTTTCCTCATGTCACCATGGTGTTTTATCTGCATTGTTTGATTTACCAGTGTTTAAAGATGGAGTCACAAAGGCATCTGAATTTCTTCTTTTTTGAAATACCAGACTATCTAAGAATATCCATATTCTTCCCCATTTGCCTGTATGCTAGTAGATGCTTAGCATTATGAATTTTTTTTAAGTCTTGACTTGTAACATTTTCCCTTTTCTCCAGTGTAAATCCTATTCTGGCATCTGGTTTCAAGATACTCATAGATGCTGGTCAAGTGGAATTGAGAAGAGATACACGTGTAGCTATTCTTAATAGGGAAACTGAGCTGCAAGTCGGTTCTTAAAGACAATGTGTTGGCAGGGGATCTTTATTGGCAACACAAAATAAATAGAAAAGGATGACCTCTGGAAGACAATTTCTGAAAATCAATGGATTATGTGTGTACACTTCAAAATTGTTCCTTAGCATTCATTTTTTATTTATTCTGAAGTGAGGAAAGTCCATGGCAAGTTATTGGGTAATAAGAATTTCATAGGGAAAAGTTCTATTTTACAGGGAGAAACAGACAATTCCAGATATTTAAGCACTGTACAATGGGAACATGACAAGTACATAGTGTATCGTCATGCCACACGGATATGCCTATCTTAATCTCTGGGTTGTCTTTATCAGTATCAATGTACTGAACATAAAATTGATACCCAGAGATAGATCACATTTCAGAAATGTACATTATAACAAAATTGGAAGTATTATTTATGTTTTTTCTTGTTTAGTAAGTTGTGCTTTCTTTCCATCTTGACTTTCCACTTTACTTCAGGAAGAAGTTTCTCTGTGCCCTGAGGCAGACACAGAATCACTGTTGTAATGTATTATGTTAAAAGGTGTCATTAGCTGTTTATATTATAATTCAGAGCATGACATGGTGATAGAAGACACCTTGTGTTCAAAGTAGAAGCACAAGAACCTCATTTTCATCTGTGTAGAAACAGCATCATTCATAAGAACCATTATCAAAATGCACTTCAATTAAAAGTGCAAAGAAGGCACTGTTATGTAAAATTATTATAAATCATTTTATTCTATAATATTCTCCTTCTTCTTGTCAGCAGGAATGTACACTACAGCAATTTCGACACAGAGCTTTAAAAAATAATTTTATGCCAGCCGCATCACAGAAACAATTGTCATACATCTCATATCAGATAAGATCATATTGTCACTGAGGCAAAACATTTGTGTTTGGCCTAAATGAAGAAACTTGACTGAGACCAAACCATTTATGAAAGGCTCAGTACTTCACTATTGTTTTTCAATCCCTATTATAAAATCTTATAATGTGTTAAATCTATGGGTTGTTTAATTCTCTAATAAAAGCTAGGCAAATAAGTTTCTCAAGACAGTAAAGCTAACAGAGCAAGGAAAGAACCATAAACTAATCAAAATATATACTAAAAAAGAAGCACCAGAGATAGTTAGCAAACAAGGTGAAAAACCCTATGGGGTTGTCATCATTTATACACACTAGTTATTGTGATGATTTTTTGAGCCACTTTTGATATATGGAGAAAAAAACCTCAAATTTATTATCATGGAGTTAGACAATGGCATATAAATACCAAAAGTCTATTAAAAGTTTGTATAACTAGCTGTCCAGAGAGAGCAAGGTGGTTCATAAGCATTTGAAATAGCTGTAGATGTGAGAGAAAGATTGGTTTAGAATGAATTTCTGGGGTTATATGAGTCTCATGAATCCCCACGTGAATAGAGATATGTTCTTGAAAACTGTTCATCAGAACCACAGGAGGACTGAGCCGGACACTGATTTTCCCACACATGGCACTTAATTTGGAAAATGGGGAGAGATCAAATATTAGCAGTCAGACATAGATAATAAAAACACCTTCCCAGGCTATTTATGAAGAACACCTGCAAACAAACAGCACTAAAACTCTATGAAACACCCTGCTACTATTGGTTTTATGTTACTGGTTTTTCAAAGGAAATTTATTTTTTTATAAAGATCATCAATATACCCAAATAGTATATAATGCAAGAATCATAACAGAAACAGTCCTTCCCAATCCTTGGTGTTTTTCCATATCCATGATTTTTATGCTTTGGTGTTTAGCCTTTAATGGTTGAATAATCTTTCCAACTAAACACAACCCATGTTTTCATTTAGTATTGTATACACAATTGTGACCATGAACTGTCTAAAACATAAACAGAACTCTCAGTTATAATAATATAATTATTAAGATTATATTATATTCAAATACTTAGGTTTCTCTAATTTTCATATATTTTGTATCTTAGGATTATTTAAATTACTTACATATTATAAAACAGTAGAACTTAACTGCAAAATTCTAAGGGCATTTTTCTTCTAATCATGTGATTTAGAATATTTCCCCACCCCCAAAAATAGTCAGTTCATTAATTTTCTTAGTAACTTATCAGAAGGCATATCAATGGGGGCAGATATATAAACAAACAAATATATATATAGTGATTAATGTGTGAAGGAATTAATTTCATTAAAATGCATGTAAATATTTTGTATTTATGAACACTGTATCAGAAGAAAATCTCTCACATTAACATATTAAGAAGAATTTTGCAAACACACTTTGATATAAAATTTTCTAACTCATTTTAATCATTACTAGTAACCACTTTACCTTTTAATGTGTATGTTCAAATTCTCAAGTGTTCAATATCAAATTAAAATATTCACTCTGATTTTCTAAGAATACAATGACATATTGCCAAATTTAATATCAGCTTTTTATTCATTCACTAAAGTAATTTGATAGCTTAATGTGTTCAGTTAGGAAGCACAGTTGTATTCATCCACAAATGTACATTAAGTTTTTCTATAATTTCCCGACCCACTTGACTTCTAATCACAATCTGTAAAGTAAAACCTGCACACATTGGGTCCATATTTCATAGTGGTTAAGTAAGTCCTTAGTATGAAAAGCTTCCCATGTTAAGACAGTAGTAAAATAATAAAAACTAAACTTTTTCAGTTAAATGAACTTTAGTTTTGTAGTTGAAGAGTTTCTTATAAAATAACCGATTATATTGCAGCATTTTGAAAAGTAATTCACAGTGAGTTTTCAATTATAAATTTCATTTATTATTTAAGACACTAGTTTGTACTCAATTTTATAGACACATAGTTTACTTACATTTAAGAACATAGGTTTTGGAGGAGGGGGCTGCTTGTTCTTCGTGGCCGCCTGGCTAGCTTAGCTCCGAAATAATCACACAAAACTGTATTCATTAAATCACTGCTTAGCCCATTAACTCTAGCTTCTTCTTACATCTTAATTTAACCCATCTCCATTAATCTGTGTAATGCCACGTGGGTGTGGCTCACTGGATAAAGTTACAACCTGCATCTGTCTCCTGTAGCTCCATGGCTTCTCTCTGACTTTACCCTTCTCCTCCCATGCTGTAGGAAAAGCCAGTTCTTTATTCATTAACCAAGAAAATCAACATATAGACAGAAGGACCTCTCATACCACATAATCACTTATATTTAAAGTTAATTTACATTGAGTAGTTCATGGCTTTGTTCACCTGAGATATATACATCAAGTCTGATAAATACCATATTTGACAGAGCACAAAGAAACACATTTTTTATGATCATAAACATTAAAAACAGAAAATATGCAGAATGGAATATTGGTATTAAGTCCCTGAAAGGGAATGGGTTATATTTTTGTTGCAGATTGGTAAATAGTAAAATATTTGTAGACTACATTTTAATTTATGATAAAGATGAACGTGTTAAAAATTATACTCTACTTGCAGTTTGAATCACCTCACATTTTATTTAGGATAAGCTACCATTTTTTTGTGAATGAAATACAAATATTTAGAAAATGAGGAATTCTATAAGACAAATTTCCAAGTTCTTAGAAATGGAAAGTCAGTATTAATTAATTTAATATTTAGAATTGAACTTTATCCATTTGAATTTCACATATTTTGGGTTAATTACATTTGTGTTTATTGTGTTTTTTCCTGAGTAAGAATTTGCATAATACAAAATGAATGACAATCAGACTATGGTTGTCACAAACTACTTATTGATCCATCTAGTCCCAAGTAAGGAAGACAAAATATTGGAAAAAACTTGTTTATTGAAATATTTTATACTGGTATTGGGTACACGCTATAAATAATTTTAATGAATTGAAAATTCAAGAAATATTTTATATGAGAGAAGAAACTTGCAAAAATATAATGGAACATGTTTTTCAGTCATAAAATGATAGAATTCAATTATAATTGTATATTAATGAGTACCCTCTAAAGATATACTCCATGTGACTCTTAAATTGAATAGTTGAAGGGAATTTTTACCACTTCAAAGACTGAATTAACTTAATTGTTACATTCTTAATCTTTAACTGAAGTTTTAAATTTAAAAAGATTGACATATTTTGATCTTTCAACCATATTAAGGCATGTACCAAATATAATGTAGAGAATGGTACTAGACACAATTCTTGATGAGTTAAATAAGGAACACAGACTTTCCTCCAATGAGATTTGTTTCCCAAAGGCTCTTGAGAACAGCAGTTAGAAAAGTCCAAATATCCCTTATAGTCGTCATTAGCTATTAAACAGTCTCTAAAGGTAGAAAAGAAATGCCGACTTTTTTTGGTTATAATTTGCTTTGTTATACAAGGGCGCACATGAGATAAGAAATTGAAAATTAATATAAAACAGTGTTTTATATTATCATTTTTAAGTTTGATGCAGTTTTTTAAATCAGTCATATATTAAAATTAGGCACAACAATATTACTGCCAAAGCTATATCATAGAAAATTAAATGTTTCTTTGAGACCTTTATATTCAAGATATAAATATGTTAAAACATAATTTATTGCATATAACAGAAATCTACTTTTTAAAAAAAATTAAAGTGAGCAAAACTATATTAACATATAGTTATATGTGATTCACTCAGGGGTATACACCGATAAGTGTTTATGAAGATTTATAATTTGCAAACAAAATGTTTTGTTCTACCGTGAAAAGGTACAATACATTTTTACCTTATGGTGCTGAGGCTGCATGTTTATGAGTTTGAGTTTGTATTAAATATGTCCACATGCTAGTGAAGAAGAAAAGGAAAGATAGGAGGAAGACGAGGAAGAGGTGAAGATGGAGGAAAAGAGCAAAAAGAAAGGAGAGGAGAATTTTGACCAATTTCAATTGAATGAGGATCACAATTGTGTGTGTAAAGCTTAAAGTGTCACAGAGAGGCTACAGATGATCCTTGGACCTAGCACTATTGAGGATTTCTATTGTGGTTAAGACTAAGGAATACCATTACATATATATGGAGAGTCTTAAACCTCTGGTTGTTGGTTCAGGCTCTGTGATCTCTTATGAGTCCAGGTTAATTGATTCTCTGAGTTTTCTTTTGATATCCTTGACATGTCTGGCTTCTATAATCCTTTCTTCCTCTCTTCAGCATTCTTGGCCTAACAGTTGTGTAGCTGTGTAGCTTGGTGGATCTCCCAACAGTGAGAGTAAAGACTATCTCTTTTGCTGACTTACTGCAACTTGATATGCTATATTTGTTAATATCCGTGGAAGTCCTGCCCTTTTCTGAATAGAAATGGAGGAGGAGTGGATGGTGGAGAGAGGCAGAGGGCAGTTGGTGGGGAGGACTGGGAGGAGAAGAGGGAGTGCAACCCATTGTTGGAAGGTAAAATAACAAAATAGCTTAAAAAATCAGAAAATGGTGCTTGGACTTACCTATCACAGATAATTGGTTTGTTTATTGTAAACTTAAAAATATTTTATAAACACTACTTATGATGATAAGCTTGTTTTAATTTAAAGTAATATGTTTACCTGTAAAAAATAAGTTTAAAAGATAATAAATTTTCAGTATGATTAATTATAACTGAAAAAGAACCTCTCTCCATTTAGAATAATGAGTCCACTAAATTTTCTTTATGGAACTACAGAAAGATATTATTTTTTTATTTTTTTAATTTAATCTTTCCCTTTTTTCCAAGTTTCTTTCCAACTTTTGGAACATTTGTTAAATTCATGACAAAATTAATTTTGAAGAGGAATCATCAAAGAAGACAAGTTACTAAAATATGTATCCCTACAGAAAAGTGACTAAAATGTTACAGCTAATATTTGTTTACTATAATGGAATAGGACTATGATTGTTATCATATTAAAGTGGATTTTAAAGATTTTCTAAATATATAAATGCATTAGAAAATTTTATATAGTAAATAAGTTTTAATATTCATTAAAAAGGATAAGGAATACAAGAAAAGAACAGTATAAGTAAGTTCTACCTTGAGTCTTTTCTCCTGACTCCTTACCATTTCTTTATTACATAAATTGACCAATATTTTAAGGAACATAAATAGAGCCCCAGTGAGACATTGGTATAATGGGAGAAAAGTGAAAATTAGATTGGAGCAATATAACAAAATATTCACTCAAACAGGACACAACTCTCAATGAGTTGTTGTGGCAAATTGTTCCTATTATTCCAGATTCACATTAACAGCATAAAATTCCTCAATATGAGACATCAAGTTTGTATAAATGTTTTTAAGCTTCTTTTTTTGTAATATGCAAAATTAACACATGTGTGTATTTTACACAGATAGTTGTATATGTAGTCAAACTCTGACTTTTGGGAATAGTTTCAGCAAGGGGTTTTGTGTTTCAAAAGAAAGCATCAATTAGAACATATAACCATTGTGTCTTAGGTAAGATTTCTATTGTTGCCACAAAACGTGACCAAAAGCAAGTCAAGAATGAAAGAGTTTTTTTGGCTTATACTTCCACATTGCTGTTTATCACTGGAGTAAGTCATGATAGGAACTCAAACAGAGCAAGATTCTAGAGGCAGGAAATGACGCTGTGGTCATGGAAGACACTGCTTACTGGCTTGCTTCCCATTGTTTGCTCAGCCTGATTTCTTATAGAACCCAGGTCCACCATTCCAGTGACAATACCGTCCACTATGAGCTGGGCTCTCCCCTATTGATTACTAATTGAGAAAATGCCTTACACCTGGATCTCATGGAGGCATTTCCTCATCTGAAGCTCCTTCCTAGCTGATGATGTCAGCTTTGTCAAGTTGACACACAAACCTCACCAGTACACAGTGTTTAATGAATGAAAATTCAGGGATGTAGATGAGGAAACTGAACATTGGCAAGAAGTGGACAAATACATAAGTTGGAGACACTATGAAACTTACAAACCAGGTAGTCATGGTGAAATGACCTAAAAAGGTGAATGATTGATGCCCAACACCATCTGAGAAGGGATGTCAATAGCATCAGAATACAAGTGCCACTTCCCGACAGTGTCACACAGATGTCCCAGCTAAGCAGTTCCTTCTCTTCATTCTCCTCTCATATTTTTGGCTTCGATGGTTTGGGATTAACAGCATCTAATGAAAACGGGGAAAGCAGAACCAATGACACTTCATAAGAAATTCAGTGCTCCCTATGCAGCTAGATTAAAAAAAGATTAAGGAGAACAAACTGCCTGGACAAAAATAAAATACCTTGCATGTCAGGAAATTCTATTTTTAAATAGCTGTTATTAGAAGTATATTAAAAATCCAGTGATTTTTTTGATGTTAATTTTTCTGAGGAAGAATTCCTCTATGGAAACTAATAATATCCTCACATTAAGCCATGAGAAGACCCTGTGTCCACAAAAAAGTGAGAAAATTGGATAGAGAGTGATGCAGAAGCTTTGGAAGCAGATACGAGGATGAAGCTAAAATTAAAGAAGCTATCTAAATCAATTTTAACAAATGCCCATTATTATGACAGGTAATTTCAACTCATGGCCTTCATAAAAATTTGATGGACACAAAGTTATCTCCATTCATTTCAAGTACAGTAGAGAAGAAATCTAGACCTTAATAAAATTAAAAGATGTCTCACTCCTACTCTAAGAGAATATCTCTTTATATCTATATGAAAATATTTTTCATTTATTTTAGACTATAAATGTAAACAGTTATTTTAGAGCAGTGTTTTTTAAAAGTTATACTTAATTAATATTTTCTTTAAAATCTATTTAATCTATAATGTCTACCTAATACAAAAAGCAAACTTAAATTATACTATAGCACCAAATTATTAATAAATTTTTGATATAATGAATGAAGAACATTATATTTAGTTTTAACTAAAATCAAATACTACCAATGAGATATTCACTAGATTCTGTTTATACCAAAGAACTACTTTTATACATATATTATTATATAAATTATTCAATTAGTTCTCTAAGATTAAAATAAAACATTTCTAGCATGAGTACATTGCTGGTAAATTTACTGTAAAAATTAAAAATTATCGCAAATAGGTTTAAAAACTTTCCTACAAATGTATACATGACTATACACACAGACATATAATAGATGTATGAAATATTCTTCTGTCATATGTGATATTAATGAAATAAAATTAAATACTCTTAAACTTTCTAAATTTCTTTTTAGGGTTGTTTTGTTAAATAACAAATTCTCAAGAACTGAAGCATTCTCTTCTGGATGAAGTGAGAGACTCCAGTTTCATGAGGCAAACAATGGGTCACATGTGGAAACTTGGAAGACCCTTGAAGGCTCTTCACCACCATATTCTAGGAGGAGTAGACAACTGGAGGTAGAAGGCTGACCAGGTGAGCTGTCCACAGGCCAGATCTCTTGGTCCGGAGCTGCTGCTGCCTGCAAATTGTACAAACAGGTGAGCCTTGCATTTCTGTTAGCTGTTACAGCTGGTGAGTTGAGCTTCATTATCATGAAGCTTCTTCTCTATAAACTCTCCTCCTGTAACTAACTCATCACCTATACTTCCCCCCCGTGAGTTGGAATTCAGTGCAAATGTTACTTCTGTCTACCATGAATTGGTTCCGTTCCTAGGGTGAGTAGGCATGTGCGAGTGCTGCAGTTTTCCAGGAAACGTCTATCACAGGAGAAGCAGAAGAATAATTAGAAAGACAATATAATGCAGCACTCAAAGCTGAGGACAGTGAGCTGGTGAGATGCCTCAGCTGATAAAGAGACTTGTTGCCAAGGCTGACAGCATGAATGTGATCAGCAGTACCCAGGTGTGGAGACAGAAAAGCTACCACACATTATCCCCTCATTACTAGACATGTGCCTTTTCCCAATACACCCCCCCACACAATAAAAAATGAAAGCTATCCAGAATCAATTGCAAGTTGGTAAATTTCTATTTTATGTTTTCTGTATTAAATCACATTGTTGTAATCAGCACCACACTGATAATCCTATGTGTATGAAAATAGATGATTTTAACTGACTTCACACACATAAACTTCTAGGTATTCATTTATTATCTAATAAAAAGTAGTTTATAAATTGCTAAGAATAAATATCTAAAAATTCAAAGAATATAAATGCTGTTTACTGTAATATTAAATATTAGGATTAAATATGAACTCTACAGTAATTAATTCCTAATTATTTATTTGAATGTTTGAATTACATAAATTTTATAATTATGTAGAGGGAAAGATTATTCTAAAACTATCTCAAATAAGCAAAAAAATAAACAAAACTTAGCATCAGTGATTTTAGCATTTTTAATTTTGGAACAAATACTAAATCATGTTAATATTTTGTCACAGAAACATAAATTGTAAGGCTAAGATTTAAACATTTTTAGCTTAATTTAGGTCAGCTTCTGCTACCAAATAAAATCAAATTAAAACTGTTCTCAAGCCAAGTGAGTTGTGAATAAATGCTTGATTTACAGTTTTATTCACATTTATATAAGATTGCAGACTAAGGATTATTAAATCACTCATAATTCATCTAATACTCATATGTTTTTACACTATATGGATGAAGAACTGCTTTCAAGGCTCTAACTATGTTGACCAAATTCAAACATGAAAATAGTACAGTTGAATATTAAATGAGCCCGCAGTGTTCTCAGTGAACACTCCTAACTACTGAGCTACATTCCCCTAATAAGATTATTTGGAGGATATTGTGTCATAATCTGTCATAGCTGCTCCTAGAAGCCCTCTGCTTGTGTGTTTGCTATCCTTACTCTGACTGTCTCCATGTCACTCAGTTCACTCAGCCTTCACCATTTCCTTTCAATGAAGCAATTTTCCAGAAACATGACCTGAATCTATCAGTTTCTCATGGCCCAGTCCTGACACCCTCTGTACAGTTGATGTGCATTCTGTGACTTTCCTTGATGAGACTTCCGTCAGGGTTTCATCATCCTAAGGCTCCATCTGCTATGGCATAAAAACACAATCAAGAGTTTCAACTTATAAACTAATGCTACAAAAGTTAAGGGAGGAAAGGACAGGAAAATAAACCACGTGACTCACTCCTGATCTGTGTACAAGAAGGGAAATTGGACAACATGACAACACAGCCACCTCTGTAGGGAATACTGTCATTTGACCACAATTGTGCTTCACCTTAGTAAAATACCAATTAATAAGATGAAAGTGATGCTTGTGAGTATTTTTCTTTGAAATATGAATTTCAATTTTGAAATAAATTGCAAAACCATGTATTTGTAAAATTTAAAGTAGAAAGCTACTGAAAATGTATTACTTATAATTTAACAACTTTTCATTGCCAAGGAATCCTAGTCAATAATTGAACCTTTATCATAACAAAACAGCTTGATTTCCAGTGGGCACATTAACACTTAGTAAAATAATGGGACTCTCAGATATGTTTAATGTTTGAGTCATTAGGAAAGTTACATAAAAGATGTTACTAATATGAAGGTAAAACAAGTTCTGAAAGACAAAGACCAAATAATGGAAAACAGAAATTGATTTTTTGTTTATTTGAGCCTATCTTAGAGGGTATGTATTGTTTGACTGTGTTATTTGGCAAATGTTCAAAATAAAGATTTGGTTTCAAATTAATAAAAATAGAAAGCACAGAATTTACAGAAACTAGATGAAGTTTGGGAAGAAATATATCTGTACTCCATTCTTCTGTGGAGGGGCATTTAGATTATCTCAAAGTTCTGGCTATTACAAATAATGCTTTGTCAAAAATCAGGTGTTCATAGGTGTGTGGATAAATATCCCAGTCTTCAATTTTATTCTACTGCTCAGCTTTTCTGTTTTCATGCCAATATGAAGTTGTTTTCACTACTGTAGCTCTGTAATAGAGCTTGATGTCATGGGTGGTGATGCCTCCGGAAGTTCCTTTACTGTACATGATTGTTTTGGCTATCCAGGTTTTTTATATTTTCACATATAAAGTTGATTATTGTTCTCTCAAGGTCTGTGAAGAATTGTCTTAGGGTTTTGATGGGGATTGCATTGAATCCATACATTGCTTTGGGTAGGATTGCCCTTTTTACTATGTTTATCCTACCTATCCAAGAGCATGGGAGATCTGTCCATTTTATGGTATGTTCTTCAATTTGTTTCTTCAAAGATTTAAAGTTCTTGTCAAATAGGTCTTTCACTTCTTTGGTTAGAGTTACTGCAAGATTTTTTTATGTTATTTGTGACTATTGTGAAAGATGATGTTTCTCTGATTTCCCTCTCAACTTCTTGATTATTTGTGTTTAGGAGGGCTACTGATTTTTTTGAGTTGATCTCTTATCCTGCCACATCACAGAAGGCATTTATCAAACTGTAAGGAGTTCTCCGGTAGAGTTTTTTGGGTCTCTTATATATGCTACCATATCATCTGCAAATAACAAAAGTTTGATTTTTGAATCCCCTTTTTGTCTTATTGCTCTAGACAAAACTTAGAGAATAATGTTGAAAAGATATGAAGAGAGTGGACAACCTTGTCTTGTTCCTGATTTTAGTGGAGTCACTTTTAGCTTCTTTCCATTTAACTTGATGTTGACTGTCAGCTTGCTGTATATTGCTTTTTATCATATTTAGATATGTTACTTGTATCTCTGATATATCCAAGACCTTCATCATGAAGAGGTGTTAGATTTTGTCAAATGCTTTTTCCGCATCTAATGAAATGATCATATGCTTTTTTTTTCTTTCAGTTTATTTATATGATGGAATGCATTGATAGATTTTCATTTGTTGAACCAGCCTTGCATCTCTGGGATGAAGCCGACTTGATAATGGTGGATGATTTTGTTGATGTGTTCTTTGATTCGGTTTGCCAGTATTCTATTTTCTATTTTTGCATCCATGTTCAGAGTGAGATTAGTCTATAATTTTCTTTCTTGTTTGGGTCTTTGTGTGGTTTTGGTATCAGGGTAACTATAGCCTCATAAAAAGAGTTTAGCAATGTTTCTTCTGTTTCTATTATGTGAAGTACTTTGAGGAGTATAGGTATTTTCTTTGAAGTTCTGGTAGAATTCTGCAATTAAACCATCCAGCCATGAGCTTTATTTTGGTTGGAAGTTTTTTGATGACAGCTTCTATTTCATTGCAGTTTATAGGTCTATTTAAATTGCTCCCCTGGTCTTGATTTAATTTTAGTATATGGTATCTATCTAAAAAGTTGTCCTTTTTTTACATTTTCTAATTTTGTGGAGTACAGGTTTTTGTAGTATGACCTAACGATTCTCTAGATTTCCACAGTGGTTGTTATTATGTTCCACTTTTCATTTCTGATCTCGTTAATTTGGCTGTTTTTTCTCTGCCTTTTGATTACTTTGGATAATGGTTTGTTTATCTTGTTAATTTTCTCATAGAAGCAGCTCTTTGTTTAATTGATTCTTTTTATTGTTTTCTTTGTTTCTATTTTGTTCATCCCTCAATTTGATTATTTCCTATCTTCTACTCTTCCTGGGTGAGTATGCTTCTTTTTGTTCTAGAGCTTTCAGGCGTGCTGTTAAGTCACTCATGTGAGTTTTCTCCATTTTCTTTATATGGGCACTTAGTGCTATGAACTTTCCTCTTAGCACTGCTTCCACAGTGTCCCATAGGTTTGGATTTGTTGTGCCTTCATTTTCTTTGAATTCAAGGAAGTCTTTAATTTCTGTCTTTATTTCTTTCTGAACCCGAGGTGGTCCCGTAGTTCAATTTCCCTGAATTTTTAGGCATTCTGAGAGTATTTTTGTTGGTAAATTCTAACTTTAATCTATGGTGATCCAATAAGACACAGGGGGTTACTCCATTTTTTTT
>LOJH01033963.1:0-16150 GCA_001685095.1 Ellobius talpinus | reverse complement strand
GTGGTGTGGGAGAATTGTCTGTATTCTGTCAATCATGTTTGAAATAAACGCTGACTGGCCAGGCAGGAATAGGCGGGTCAACCAGACAGGAAGTAGAGGCGGAGTGATGAGAACAGGAAAATTCTGGGAAGAAGGAAGCTCCTTTGCCAGTCCTGCCCAGACCACGAAAGACGCAAGATGTAATCTACCCGGCTGAGAAAGGTACTGAGCCATGTGGCTAACATAGATAAGAATAATGGGTTAATATACGTTGCAAGAACTAATAAGAAGCCTGAGCTAACGGGCCAATCAGTTTATAATCTCATGGAGATCTCTGTGTGATTTTCTTTGGGACTTGCCAGCTGTGGAAACCGGGCAGGACAGAAATCCCCACAGCCAGCCCTCATGTTACAACCGTGGTCCTTTTACTTCAATTGCCTTTCACAAGTCTATGCACACATACAAAAGTGGGACAGGCAGCTTCACTGACTCCCGCGTATAACTCCCGCGTACCTACCGACCATTCGGCCTCAGGTGTTATCAATATGTGACTAATCACTTCTTCATGCTCCCCTAGTCCTGTGACTTGGGTTATTTTAAAACTCTTCATTATGCATATTCTCTGAGAGCTACATGAGAAAAAAAAATACAACGCAACCATCGTGGAAATCAGTATGGAGGGTTCTCAAAAGAACTAAAAAGAACTGTAGTATGGACCAATCACAGCCTCCTAGACACACGCCCAAAGGACGACCACAGAGATATCTGTACATCCATGCCTATTCCATGTCTATTCACAGTAGTAAGAACACGGAACTAGACCAAATGTCCATCAACAGTCTAGCTGTCCATTCACAACATAATGAAAATGCAGTCCATATGCACAGTGAAAACATATTCAGCCATAAAGAAAAATAAAATTATAAAATTTGAGGGAAATGTATATTACTGGAATGTATATTACTTATATTACTTGAGGTAGCCCAGGATGGAAAAGACCAAAACTGTTTATAGTCTCATGTGCAGATCCTGGCTTCTGATTTTCCGTTTATGTCTATTTGTGTGGCAGTAGTCAGAGGTCAGGAAACTGCAAAGGGGCCCATGAGGAAGAAGAAAGAAAGCCTTGAGGGAGAGGATGGGACAGAAGAACACACGTGGAATAGTGGAAGGAGGAGAAGAGGCGTTGGAGAGTCTGGGGGCGGGGAGCAGAAGATGAAGGACCAACCAAAACTCAGTATGTATGAAAATACTATCAGGAAATGCGCTAATTTATGAGCTAATTAAAAAATTTAAACCCACATAATATCACATGCAGAACCGTCACGGTTCCTTACTCTCATGCTTTATGTAATCAGCATCCAAACCCCCTTACTCACTACCCGAGTGGCTTTACAGTTCTGTTCACATGGCATTGGAAGGATGTGTCTCTGACATCTCATTCCAGTTGTAAAGCTTTCCCTGTTCTGTTTTCCTTGCTACTTATTTCTGGAGAAGACTACGTTGCTGTCCTGTAAAGCACTCGTCACCAGAACATGAAGGTACAAGCAAATATTTGCGTTCTGATGCAGCTGGTCTTGAGCAGGGCCTAAGGACTTTCTACCACACGTTCCCAGAGATGCCACTGCAGCTGAGCACAACTCAAAATTAGCAACAGCCTCCCTATTCTGGGTGTGAAAGATCCCATACCTAAGTAGTTTAATCACTCTGAACACTATTTCCAATGAGCAGGTAAATTAGAGGCTCACACAGATTTTGGACTTTTGTTGCCAGCACATTTAAGAAATACTGTTTTTCTCATTATATCATAGCAATACACATTTAATCGCTCTCCTGGTGGCAGTCAGGATAGTCCCTGGGTTAGTTACTATTGGTCTGTCTTGCTTAGTATAGGACGCTTATCACTTTCACCAAATTGTCTAGATCTACTATTCTGTTATAGATTACAAAATGCTGATATTCAATTTTTTAGAGGGCTGTTGACTTGAATGATACATGTTTTTATCATTTTTACATTTTTGGTGATTGAAATTCTACTAGGAATTAATTTTTCTCATACACCAGTTACCTTAAAAACAAAGTCCGTTCATGAAATTCATCTTAACACTGAAGTTTGCTCCATCCGTCTACTGTAGAAGAGGGGTAATTCATCCAAATGGCCTCATTGCAATTGCTGAGTCACTCAAACACGATGAGTCTACAAAAAGCTGGTATTTCAAGTAAGGCAACTGCTGAGTAAGAGGTTCACACTTTTACTCCATGGAATAGCTGGAGGGGCCCAACAGGCATGGCCAGGACCACTGTGCTACATTCCAGTCTGAAATCTGTTGCTAATTAAAGATGAAGAACAAGTCTAGGGAAAGTTTGCCAAGCCCACCTGATTACAGAAATTAACTGGGAGACATAAAACATATTACTGGGGAACAGCTGGTTCTCAAACCTAATAAACCAGTATTTTTTGGGTTGGGCCCTGGAAACAGTTTGGAATATTCACTCCAAGAGAGTATCTCAGCTAACACAGTTTAATGGACTATTCCCCAAGAAAATACACTTTGCCGACTCAACCTTCCTATCTTTATCATGCCACCATTCTGCATAAATCGTAACACTAAACGTAACCTGTGGAAATCCAATCCTTGCTCTTGAGACACCTTCATTACTAGACATACTGGCCACTACTAGACATCCTACGTGCCGTTCTCTCCGGTTTGGTGATCCGGACATGGTACAGGTCCTGTACACTTCCCCTGTAGCCAGGGGAAGCTCACAAGTGAGGCCTAGGCATCAGTCACCGAAATCCTTTACTTGGTTTATCCAATACATTGATCTTATTTTTTTTCCACCTGTCAGACATTTTCAGGGGAAAGTATGTTGTTCTGATGCCAGGGACTGAACGCAGGCTTCACACACTCTGCCAATCATCTACTAAACTTCAGCCCTGGCCTTTTAATTTTTGTTAATTTACATACATACTTTTTGAGGCAGACTGGACTTGAGCACTTTCTACATCCTGGCAGGTCTTGAATTTCTAATCTTCCTGCTTCAGCCTCCAAACTTCTTGAATGGGGAGTTTTTGTTTTGTCTATTTCCCCACTATCTAAATCTGTTTAGAATGGCCCAATTTAACTCAGTAATTCCCTCAACGAGCACTGAACATTCTGGAAAAATACTGAGCAGAGAGCACTAAAGCTTCAGTCACCCAGTTCTTCCTTTAAAACATCCCTTCATTTCAAATATTCTGGCATCTATATTTACTCTAAATGATCTCTCTCTCTTCCCAAGGTCTCACTCACTATGCAGCCCTGGCTAAACTAAAAATCACAGTAGATTAAATCTCCCATTTTATAGAAGAGTTCAAAGGTTATATGACAGTCTCAATCAATTCTTACCAAAGCAGGAGTAGGTCTCAGGAAATCCTTTCAATGTCTGATCTATATTTTACTTCTGGAAGCATGTGTCTAAACTAATTGATAATTATTTTAATCCCAGAGATGTAGAATCAATGAGGGAAATTAGTAAATGCCAAAAGTTCCGAATTTTCAGATTTTATTTTACATGTGTACATGATTGTAGGTGCCTGTGGAGGTCAGATCGAAAGTCTACCCTAATTAACTCTAAATACAATCTTCTGGAAGAGTGTAAACTAATCTCTGCAGTTCGTCCTAGGTCCAAACTGTCAAGAGTTATGATTGTGACTTAAACATACTGTCCTTGGGCTGGAGAGATGGCTCAGTGGTTAAGAGCACTGGCTGCTCTTCTAGAGGTCCTGAGTTCAATTCCCAGCAACCACAAAATGGCTCACACTTATCTGTAATGAAATCTGGTGTCCTCTTCTGGCCTGCAGGCATATATGCAGGCAGAACACTATTCATAATAAATAAATAAATAGTTTAAAAAAACGTACTGTCCTCATGTCGTACACGGTCTTACACATTTAGCTAGATGAATAAATGTCCAAGTGGCTGGAAGTCAGGGCAGGCAGCAGAAACCAGGCCACATTAACTTTGAAGGACTCACAACTTGCTCTAGTCAAGAGCCTGACTCATTCTGCCCTGGCTGTATGTACCCTCTGCCCCCTAGCAGAAGACTCCTAGCTCTGCGTTCTCTGCTCCTGCCCTTCTTTTACTTCTGCGTTAGCTCGGGCCTTTAGCATCTTACATCTGACCCTCCAACATAGACTTCTGAAGTTCAGGTTCTGAGTTTCAATCCGCTTTCTAGTCATTTTAGGAGAAGGCAGATCTTTACAATTCTGATGTGCCACTCTTTTCTTTCAACAGAGCTTAGGACACTTCTGCCTCTCACCGAGTAACTTTTGGTTCTTGTGTGTCTCCCCAGGGAGGGTCTTCCATCAGCCACTGGAGTCTTCATTGAGAGCCCTCTGTCAAGTCATTCTCTGCGTTGGAGAACAGAGGGAATAAATAACACCCCTGCTCTGACGGAGTTCAGTCAAGTAGGGGAAACAGGCAAGATATAGCTTAGACAGACCGTCAAGAGACTGGTAGGTGGTACGGAATCAAAGTAAGAAACAGGCCGGAAAGGCCAGTTGAAGAAGTCCTGCCTCATTCGGTAATACCCGTGTGTAAATCTAACAAAGATGAGAAGCAAAGTCATACTGAAAAGTAGAAAAAGAGAACCGTTGGGAACTGCAGCCTGGCATAAGCCAATAATTATGGGCGAATTATTGCTGAGCTCATGGTCAAGTAATGATACTGTACTATTTTACCTGGTGGCTTCCGTCTGCAGGGAAGCATCAAGTACAGGAGGCACTGTGCCTCTCTGCTGACAACGTCTTCTTTAAAGCTGCTGCAGTCATTCAACAGTCCTTCCTCGTAACATCCGATTTTTGCGTGCATGTTGCCTTATATTACAAGTATCTGTATACCAATATTAGCTTCCTCTTTTCGAGACAGGGTTTCTCAGTAGCTATGGAGCCAGTCCTGGAATTCGCTCTGTAGACCAGCCTGGCCTTGAACTCACAGAGATCCGCCGCCTCTCCTGAGTGCAGGGATTAAAGGCGCGCACCACCACCGCCCAGCACTTCCTCAGATTCTTAAGAATTCAAATCAGACTTTTTATGAAATATAGCTTTCTGTTAGTCACGCATCATTTAGTGCTAAGAATGGTTCCAATTGCATAACTGAATAACTTCTACTTAGATGAGATTAGCAAAATACTCAAAGGGGCAGCAACCTGCTCTCATTCCCACCAGACTCCAGGAGTGTAGGAAGAATACACCCTGCCTCCAGGAAAGTGTATTAGGAGATGCCACAGTAAGCATTTTCCTAATTATCCTTTATAATGCTGTCCCGTGGGTCTGTACTTTTTGAAGGCTAGTCAACTTCTCAAGGGAATTTCTGAATCCTAAATAAATGCAGCTAGCAGGGCTTGGGGGGAGAGCACAAGGACTTCATGATAAAGGTGGGGGTGATTTCAGTGGCCGGCAAGGCCACACCCAGTCATTATCCACTTTTCCTGTGGCCTCAAAGTGCTCCACCCTTCATTAGCTATGCTTTGCTATCTTTCTCTGCTCTCTTCAAAGAGCAGAGAACCGCGCAAAACCTGAAGGGGATTTAGAACTGTTTAAAGAAGAATCCCTTCAACAACCCCTTGGTCCATTATCAAGGGTGCCAAGAGTTAAGAAAACAGAAGCGGAGTGGTATGCCCTTAGCAGCAATCGGCCGACAAACCAGTGCTAAACCATAGGACCACTTGATTTGCTAAATTCTTCTGTAGTATCCTCAAGAGCATAAACTCTTCTACTTCACTGAGAACACCCCCAAAAGGAGACTGGAGATCTGGCTACCAAGACGTTAAAGGCAGCAGTATGCTTTGGAGAGGTAAGGCTCCCCTCCCAAGTCACTCCAGAGGTTAACTGAATTTGGGCTCGGGATGCCGGTCCACCACGTTCTCCACGTGCCCCCATCAACTCCCTTCTATCTCTTCACCTCCAGCCCAATCCCGGACAGCTTCCTATTACCTGCTCACTTAGTCTCAAGGCTTGGGCACGCTGTGCGGCCGAGGTGGCGGGGATGCGGGCGGTTGGGCCAGTTAAGAACCACGGATTCCACTTTCCCAGCAGCGCACACGGTGCTGCACACGCGGCCCCAGCGCTCTACCAGCCCACTAGGAGCCCCGCCCACTCCCGGCGAGGCCACACCCCCGGCACGGAGCTTTTTAGCCCTTGGCAGGCGCCGTAGTCAGCCTCCAACTGGCTCAGCCTCGCTCTGAGCCCGGGCGGCGAGTGAGCTGCGACCACTGCCGGTGTAGGGGCGGTCCTGGCGCTTCCCACGCATCACCCCCAGCCTCTGCAGTAGAACCCCCGAGCAGGCCCGGGTTGCCCCGTGTCTCCGCCCCGCTGCAGCGGCCTGCGTTACTGCCTTGGTGCTGCGGCTGCAGAAGCTGTGGCAGCCTGGGCTGCAGCCTTTGCGCTCTGCGGACCGGACGATCGGGACAGCGTCGCCGCGTCCTATCCGCGCTCCCTTCCGCATTCCCGCCCCTCGCTCGCGCCTCCTCCGGGGCCGAGAGTGGTACGCGGCTCACTGCGGCAGCGCCGGGTCCGGACTGTCCGTGGGAGGCACACCCACCTCTCACGGCCGCACCCCTGTGCAGCAGCATGTCCGCGCTCGAGTGGTACGCCCACAAGTCTCTGGGCGACGGCATCTTCTGGATTCAAGAACGCTTCTATGAGTCAGGCAACCGCGCCAACATCTGGCTGGTGCGCGGCTCGGAGCAGGACGTGGTGATCGACACGGGCCTGGGGCTGCGCAGCCTCCCGGAGTACCTCTACTCCTCTGGCCTCTTGCAGGACTGCGGGGCTAAGGAGGATCCTGGGCGCCGGCCGCTCCTGGCCGTGGCCACCCACGTGCACTTCGATCACTCGGGCGGTCTCTACCAGTTCGATCAGGTGGCCGTGCACCGCGCCGAAGCCGAGGCCCTGGCTCGCGGGGACAACTTTGAGACCGTGACCTGGCTCTCTGACAGCGAGGTGGTGCGGGCCCCCAGCCCTGGCTGGAGGGCCAGACAGTTCCGAGTGCAAGCAGTGCAGCCCACCCTCATTCTGCAGGATGGTAATGGGACCCCGCGGGCGCGCGCTGTCGCCGAGGGAGGGGTTTGGGGAGCGTATGCAGCATGTTGCAGACCTCGGTGGCCACCTTGGCACTGTTGGGGTATAGTGCGGGAACAGTTGTCTCACCCTTTGCTGCGTGAAAGCGCTCTGCAACTGTGTAGCAGTCTCTCTGTAAGCTGGCGCCATACCCAGTCAATTCCCTATGTCCCCTACAGTAGTAACACCGCAGAGACTTGTGACTAGGGATTTTCCTTTCTTGCCCAAGCACGGGTCGAACATTTCCAGCTTTTGTAGCGGGTAGGCGTTTAAGGAATGGCACCTTGTGAAGAGTGTTATGCTCTGTGCTTTGAGAACTGCACCTTCATCGGCGTGCTCACCAAGGAGCGACTACGGGCCCCACCTGTAGGCTTAAAAAGCTAGAGAGCTGTGGTTATTTCCTCCATCCTTACCGTTTAGATGGGGTTGTTTCCGAATTATTGCCCCACAAGAAAAAAGAAAAGCTTGACAGTGAGCCTGAACGTAGAAAAGCAAAATTATGACAAATGTCTGGTCTGCATGAGAGCAAGACCTAGGGAAGATCAAAAAGGGAGTTGTTGCCGGTGGATCAAGCGTGTGTGCTAATGCAGGCTTCATTCTCTGGTGCTGTGAAATTGATAGGCCAGAGCAAAATAGAGTGGGCCCGAACCCCTTCTCTGCATGTAGGAACTGCATAATTGGACTAATTAGTGACAACAGCAATACGGGCTATATTAATTTCTTATTTTCTTTTTAGAATCTATTTTTCAATTTTATCCACATAACACGTGTGAAGTGACGCCAGAGACCCCTGATTAAATGTCTCACCTAGAGTCCACTGAGCAGAATCATGATCAAAGCTGGGTCCTGAACCAAGGCATAACACAGAAAAGCAAACAATACACATAAATCCTACGCATGAGATACATTATGATAATCGTGAGTAGGTGGTGGAAGTCACCCTGTCAGTGCTAATCATTTTAATCGCTGACACACTCCTCTGGAATAAAAAATTCCGGTTGCATTCTAATGGTGCTTACTAAGAACTAAACATTATGTAAATAATAAAATATTTTACAGAAATGCATTTATGCCGCGGGATATAATATATGATACTAAAAAGCATGAAATTCTATTCCCTTACATCCAACTAACAGGTCCCTTCATTAAAATTTTAAGTCTAAATATTTCTTTTTTAAAAACTGCTTTGGAGGGAAGTCTACTTAGACAGTTTGAGGTTTAAAATATACAGTTACATTAGATAATTTTTATTACCATATTTCTTCTTAAAAATTGATGGGATTTTTGGTAGAATTTCCAAGTACTTGATGGGTAGTCAAAGTAAATTCTGGCACCCAGCCTAAAATATAATTTCCATTAGCCAATTGTGGTAGTGCATAATCCCAGCACTTGAAAAACAGAGGCAGAACAGCTTGTTCTACATAGTGAATTCAGAAAGAGAAGAAAATTAATTTGAACTGTAAGTGGCGCAAGCCTGTAATCTCAGCACTGAGGAGGCTGGGGCAGGAGGTCAGGAGTTCAAAGCCACCAAAAAATTAAAAATACCCTCTTTTTACACAGAGAAACTGTGCCTTGAAAAACCAAAAAGAAAAAATACATTAATATTAAACTATATTAAATTGTTTAAAAGAAAAATATTTGTTTACTTTTTACTATTGTGAGCAGTAGGAAATTGAGGGTAAAAGAGAGGTGGGGAACCAGTGAGATGGCTTGGTGGGTAAAGACTCTTTCTGCCAAGGCTGCCAACTTGAGTTTGATCCCTGGATCCCACGTGGTAGAAGGAGAGAACCTGCTCCAGCAGGTTGACAACCACATACACAGCTTGACACATAAGCATGCCTCTGTGTGCGAGCCCCCCTCACACACACACACACACACACACACACACACACACACTTTTGCAATTTTCTCTCTAAGACTGTTGAGGAGCACCTGGCTGAACATCCTGCCTGTGACAAACTAGACTGGTTACACCCTGGAATTGTAACTGTGGTGGTCTCCCAAATCCCAGTTTGTGGTAAATCCTGACATTTTTGGAGCTGGAAAAGCACTGTAAACTACTGGTGTGTGGTGCTTTGAGCCTTGTTTCAGGGCGACAGGACAGTGTTGTGGGAAGTTGCTTCTCATGAAGACATGGATGTCTTGTGCTCTCAAGTAGCATCTGATTTCTCATCTCTGGAATATCAATTTCCTGTCTTCTGAAGGATGTGGGCTGCTGACTGGGTATTAACACAGTCCAGATGTCTGGAAGGAGATGTAAGATAATTATATTAAAAATTCATATATATTTGCGCACACACATGCAGCTGTAACAGATCAGCTCTGGTTAGAACACAAGTGGACAAAATCACTTATATTTCATTAAGTGAATTGATGATTTGCTGTCATGGAGAAGCATAAATCTGCTCTGTGTCTCTAACCTGAAAGCTACCGTCTAAGTGAATGTCAGAGAGGAGAGCTATCTCATCTCGTGCATTAGGCTTGACAGAAAGCAATTCCATGTACTAGCAGAAGATGAGAGCTGTAGACCTGAGATCTAGCCCAGGCCTTTTAAACTAGAACATATCACGGTCTACTTTTCGCAATATTCCGCTGATTCAGTTTCAAGTGATTGTCCCTTTGTCCCTCTTATCCCTATCTAAACAGTTTGCTTCAAGTCACCAAGGTAAATTACCTCAGAGTAGTGATTTCAGGTAGACTTACGTCATTTATGTAAGTTAAACACAAAAGCAGCATCTACCAGAACAGGATGAACAGACCTGTAATTTGTTTCCCTCCGGGGACCTCCTGGAACTGTGGGTGTCTCTGTGACCTCTAAGGCCAGCAGAATCTCCATCTATTTAACACAGCTCAGTAACTGACGTTGGTTCAAACTGCAAAGGTCTGAAAGTTCTCATCATTTATTTTAGACATTTAAGCACAACATAATTTGGTAAGTTTCCTGGTGATAATTCAATTCCATGTGCACAACAAAGCTTAAGAAATGACTACATCGAAACTCTTGTAAAGTACGTGACATTTTCCTTAAAGAGAGGCTCTGTGGGTTAACTGAGTAAACAGGTTCCAGAGAAACAAGCTCATGATAAGGGTCTGGGGAGGAGAGTGTTGTAGATTGACTGAAACTGGAAAGATAAAGATGGGGGGTGGGTGTCCAGTGTGGCCTGACCCCACAGGTCACCAGGCTATTAACCACAGCTGTTCCCAGCCTTCTGGGTGGCAAACAGGTTATACCTCCCTCTCTATGAAGGGACAACTGTCTGCTTAACGTTCCTGTGAGGACCTCCATGCCTCCGTGGAACTAGCAGTGTCATCAAGAGACTGACTTGAAGTAAGAGCTACATTGGCCAAGGGTGGGAATTAGGTGTGACTGAGGGAACAGTTGTGTCTCAAGAGCCAGTTTAGTTCACATCAGTCCTGGGACCTTCGTGGGGATGCAGGGAACACTAACACGGGTGAAATAGGTTGTAAGCCTTTAAGAGGTTCTTAAAACATAGAGCCCTTCTTCCTCCATTTGGTTAGTTTATTCCTCAGGGATAGGAAATAAATGGGTTTCTTAATTGGGGAGTGCTCAGTACAGTTGAGCTCAGAGATTCAACATGGAGCACAGGGAATGAGCGGGTGAGAGTCCTCAGTGTACATTTTTCCTCACTCAGAAGAGTGAGGGCTAAGCCTCCTATTCCCCTATTAAAGAACTGTAATCTGGAACATCTGGCTCCTTAAAAGACTAAATATGCCAATTTGGAGACTATCTGCCATCCCTGGCCTGATCACTCTACTGTCAAGCCTGCTTCCTGAGGCCCTACATGCATGTTTCAAGTGTCATTTTCCTTTCTGCTCTTAAATATACAGCTAAGATTTTTGTTGGAGATCAGGTATGCTGATTCGAAACTGGGATTATGACCCTGTTTTCCTAATCCCAGTTGATCGTAAATCCTGCTGGTTTTGGAGCAGGAAAAGTATTGTAAACTATTGGTGTGTGGTACTTTAAGCCATTGAAAGTATGAAAAAAAAGCTGGACTAAATACTTGGAGGGTGACTGAAAAGAAGCTTCTCATTAAGAGATGAGTGGCTCAAGCAGAATCTTTCTGGCAAAGTTTCTGTCCAAGGATGCTAATGCAAGATCAAATATCTTAACATTTAGCATAAACCCACTTGGAAGTTGTGGTGAGGTTTTCATCCACATTGTCTGAAAATAAGCAAAGCTAATAGAGAGGTTTTCTTGAGGCAATAGGATGCTTTGCTTTAAAGGTGGAGGACAAACACTTTCCACAAGGAGTTTAGGGAATTTAAAGCATAACAATGCACTCTGCAGAAGAGGAGGATACAGGTACAAAAAGCAGACAGATAAAATGCGGGCAAGGAGGGCTAGGTAAGTAGGGAGCGGCTTGAAAGGCCAGCATGGGAGTGTGGGGCAGCTCATTCAGATGAGGAAGAAGTAGAGCACAGAAGCAATCCAAAGACATACCGAAAAATCCATAGTCTAAGGTATGCATTCAGACAGAGAAACCCCACAGGGTTCCCAGCTCAGGGATAAAACATCCAAGCCAAGCACATAGAAAAAAAATCAGAACATGGACATCAAAGAAGGCCCAACAGGTTTCCAGAAGTGTACACAAGGGCCAAATAATGGAATCAGAGCTGGTTTACAGCAGATATTTTGCTCTTGAGTAATAATCATTCCCGTCTTAGAACTTTGCATCCATCCCACTATCAGTGAAGTGCTCACAAAAGCATTTCCTACACCCTGTTACTTAGGAAACACACAGGGATATGCCCCTTACAAGGAAGAGATGAAGCCAACAGAGAGGAAGGCGCTGAATACAATAACATAAATCTAATGGAAAGGAAGTCAAAACAAAGCCTCAGGATAGTGGAGTGGATGCACTGATGATCATTTACGGGCATAGGCGGACCACAATTCTTTTGGATGGCTGTGTGCTGAGATGAGAAATGCGTGTGTGCCACAGTAGAGAATAAAAAGCTGAAGATGTAGGAATCAATTGGTAGTGTAAAAAATTTAAATCAATAGAAATATATGCGTGAAATTACTGGAATATATCAAATTGGTAATTCGAAACATGCAGTACAGTTATTAGTTGAGACAACTATATTTTGTAGCACTAACTGTCAGAAGAAGGAGCTGAAGTTCCGTCAAGTGGTCACCTTGGAGAGGTATACTGGCAGTAGAGAGTAGGGAAGGGAAATGGCTCTTACATTTTAAAGTCCTAAATATCTTATTTAACATAAAGGTATATTTTTTGTATTAAAACCTGCAATTAGAAAAGAGTTGGGGGATGCTAAAATGGGAAAGGACATTGAGCCATCAAGAGATGGGGAAAGAGGGTGGAAGGAGAGCAGAGAGAGGTTGCCCAGGTGACTGGTTCTCATAAGAGGTTTCCATGAAACACCCTACCTGAGATTTCTCAGTGTGTGGGAAGCCTTAAAACACGAGGCAGAACAGAACAAATGATGCTTGGCACCAAGGCCTTAGCCATGGCTGGTGTCTGCTCTGCCCAGTGGTTGTCTTCCTCTTGTTAAGACCATTTGGAGATCGCCTAGGTATTACTAGAGTAGACTCCATTCTTTCATTGGTTCTTCTGAGCAAAAAACTTCCCTCCCATCACTCCCTTCTGTACGTTTAAGTGATTTATGGTTTCAGTTCAACTTGCACTGGCTGGTTTTATGTCACCTTGACACAAGGTAGAGTCATCTGAGGGGGGGAACCTCAAATGAGAAGGAGTCTCTGGAAGGTTAGGCTCCAAGGCATTTTCTTAGTGACCAATGGGGGAGTGGCCAGCCTATTGTGGGTGGGGCCATCTTTGGACTGAGCAAGCAAATGAGGATCCCCTCCCCATGGCCTCTGCAGCATCTCCTGCCTTCAGATGTTGCCCTCACTGCTTTCAGTGATGAACTGTGAGCAAAATAAACCTTTTCCTCCCCAAGCTGAGTTTGGTCATGGGGTTTCAGCACCGCATTAGTAACCAACTTTTGTATTATTGAATCAACAATGATTTCTTTCCCTAACCTGCGAGCATAAAGTGAATGATGCTGGTTTTCAATTCTCAGAAATACTTTAAACCATTAGAATTCTGACATCAAGAGTAGAATTGGGGGGAATCTGGGGATGTCTCACACTATCTTAATGCCATTGCTGAGGTTTAAGTCAGGCCCAGACAGGATGATGAAGTAGTAATGAGGCTTTTTTTGTTGTTTGTTTTGTTGTTGTTGTTGTTGGGCTTGATACAGACAGCACAGATATTCTGGGACTGCAGCTGGAGCCAAAGCTTTTCAGAGCCTTCAGCTCTGTGCTTCTGTATTGTTTGGGATCATTTGTTAGAAAAAAAAAAGCATTAGGCATTGACTGTGGTTTCAGAATTCTGAGTTTCAAAACAATCATTGGAGTAAACTTGTTAAAAACAAATTCCTAGGCCCTAATAGCCAACACTTCAGATGTTGCAGGGGTGATGCAGGAATGGAAGCCTTATCGTTAAGGACACCCTGGGTGCCTAATACCGTGAGTGGGATGATGCTGGACCATCAGGTATCAGTTCTGCCTTTCTGCCTGGAGAGAAAGTTTTCACTTCAAACTTGTTCCCATTGGCATCACTACAGAGGTCAGCTCTCTACACACTACTACCGAGAGTGTGGTCCTGAGAAGCCTGCAGGTTTCACAATGTACATCACCCTGTATGGAAGCAGAAATGGGTAGAACCTCAGTCTACAGCTTTACAAACCCTCCATAGGACTTTAGTGCACACTGAAGATTGAAAACAGCTGGCTTAGTTCATTGATTCTCAAAATTGAGTGATACCAAGAGTCACCTAAAGGTTTCGTACACTTCCCAAACAGCCCCATCCTCTGGCAACCAAGTACTCAAACATGTGAACGCATCTGTCTTCAAACTAACATTGCTTCTGTCATTTAGGCAGAAACACATTGTTTTCTTTACTTGCTGGTAGTATAAGTCTCCCCACTTTATCTTCTCATAATTGTCTTTATTACTCAGGGCTGTATGAATTTTTATAGGCTTTTATTTTTGTAGTTCTGTAGGTTAAACCCGGATCCTCGCAAATCTAGGCGTGTGCTGTATCACTAATGCACAACTTAGTCTTTGTGTAAATTTATAGACAGATTTCCTCTTCTTTATAAGAAAGCTTTTAATATTTATGTATTAGGGGTCTCTAGAGTCACAGAATTTATGGAATAAATCTCTCTCCTATCTACCTCTTTCTTTGTATGTATGTGTGTATGAAGGGAGTTTATTGGGATGGCTTACAGGCTGCAGTCCAGCTAATCCAGCAATGACTTGCTGTGAATAGGAAGCCCAGGAATCTAGAAGTTGCTCAGTTGCAGGAGACTGGATGTCTTAGCTGGTCTTCAGCATATGCTGGAACCCTGATGACGTTGGTTCCAATGCCAGTAAAGGAGGGGATGTGCTAGCAGGGGAGGGCAAGCAGGCGAAGAGAGAATAAGCCCCTCCTTCCATTGTTCTGCTGGCTTCCAGCAGAAGGCGGAGCACAGACTGAAGGTGTGCCTTCTACCTCAAGGTCTGGATTAAAGGTGTGTGTCTGCCTACCTTAAGATGGATATCAAAGGCACGTTATCTTCTTGCCTCAAGGTACGCCCTCCATTTCTGGATTGTAGATCATTCCAGATTCGTCAAATTGACAACTAAGAATAGCTATCGCAATGCCTGTCAAAAACAAGTCTATGAAATAGATTCTACTATTTTTTTATAGATTAAAAAGTTCTTAATGGCACACACACACACACACAGAGAGAGAGAGAGAGAGAGGAAGGATTAAAACTCCACACAGCAAATGATGGACAGAACATGAAAGTAAACTTGAGTCTAGAAGCATCGGACGTGGAGGAGGGGGATGGCAGTGGTAAAGGTAAAATGACTGACATCTGTCTGTGTGCTGAGAAGCATTCTGATTGCAGACATCACATCATTTAAACTAAAATAGCGGGCTGGAGAGATGGCTCATAGGTTAAAAGCACTGGCTATTCTTCAAGAGGTACTGAGTTCAATTCCCAGTAACCACATGGTAGCTCACAACCATCTATTATGAGATCTGGTTCCCTCTTCTGGTGTGCAGGCACACATGCAGGCAGAATACTATATACATAATAAATAAATCTTAAAAAAAATAAAATATTCTGTAAGGCAACAACTGTTATTATTCCCAGTTTGGAAGTGTGCAAACTGGTTAGAAAACCTGTCCAAGTTGGAGCTAGGGAGAAAGTTATAAGGGATCTAATGTCTTTGCCCTAATTCTTCCCATTTCTTTTAATTTCTGCAAATTAATTTTATGATTAAAATACACAGAAATTGGTTTCATTGTGGCATTTAGGGCTTTGCTCTTATTTGACGCCCATCACCCACAAACACACAGCGCCCACAGTCACACACATACAGACTCTGCTCTCACCATCTCCACAAATCATGTTGAAATTGTCGTTGAGATTGTGGTGAATCTGCATTAAACATATAGCAGCCACGAACAACATGTGACTGTCATAATACAAACTGAAACAAAAAACAGATTAAAATTTTGGTTTTAATTGCACCTCATTTCAAGTAGTTCTGGGATTCAGGTNTGGCTGTTTTCTCCACTGCAGAAGGCTGTGTTAATGTAACAGTGGGTGTTCAGTTTACCTAGGTTTCTTTCTTATGCCCCTCCCCCACAAGCTGGGGTTGTAAGCTGACCTCATGCATGCTAGGCAAATTCTCCTACCATTGAGCTACATCCCAGCTCCCTCTTGTGTGTGCCTTTTTTGTTTTGTTTTCATTTTTGTATTTTGAGACAAGATCTCACTAAATTTTGCTGGTTGGCCTTAAACTAGGAAACTACGCCAGCTTGGCAGTTGTAACATTCCTACCTCAGCCCTCCCTGGTGGCTGGGATCAAGCCCTGTACCACTGTGCCTGCCCGTGAGCATCTTTCTCTTCCCTGATGTTCCTTTGAATTTTTTTAAAGATTTATTTATTATGTATACAACATTCTGCCTGCAAGTATGCCCACACGCCAGAAGAGGGCGCCAGATCTCATTACAGATGGTTGTGAGC
>LOJH01033962.1:0-10562 GCA_001685095.1 Ellobius talpinus | reverse complement strand
TGTGTGTGTGTGTGTGTGTGTGTGTGTGTGTGTGTGTGTGTGTGTGTGTAGGTTGGGGTGATGGCCCTAAGGTTGAAGAGATGAGTGATAATAAGAGATACCAGTTCTTGAAGATTCACTGGGGGTGTGACAGGTGCTGCCCTAACGGCTTTGCTTGTAATAATTCTTTCAAGGCTCACACTGGCTACTCTGTACACTTTGTAGATCATGTGACAGAGTCATGCAGGGGTGAAGCAGAGCCCGTTGGGACTTAATCTGTTAAGGAAGTCTCAATGTCTGTTGCTTCGAGGGCAGGTGGTTTGAGGACTTCGTTTGTGGACCCTTGCCTGCACGCCTTGCTGTATCTAATCCACCCTCCTCCGAGCTTTAGGGCCACTTCTCCCTCGCCCCTTCTCACCCACCCTGGCTGTTATCCTGAGGGGTAGAAGCCGAGAACCTGAAAACTATGGAGGAGGCCACTATCTTGCTCATTAGCTCTCATGTGCAGCCAGCTGACTTTTGTTAATATTTTTCTTCATTTATAGTGACATTTAGTAGAAATTTATTTGGCATAGCCTGGCAGAGTGGTTATTGGTAAGGGATGCTGTGGGCTAGGCGTGAATGTCAGCTTTGTTCTTCACCATGTGCCCTAGTACCTTCTGAAGCCACTGGGTATAAGATATATAGCTAAAGTAATAAAAAACAGGTCAGGCAAGCAATGCTTGCGAAAACTGCCCTTCCATTGTGAGAATATCTTTATTCCGGAGATGTGAAAATGGTAGAAGGGACCAAGCATGCTGTTTTAAAGCAGAATGAGGTGATGGGGTGACTCACCGAATCTCAGCATCTCACCTATAAAATGGGCATAGCAACACCCATCTTACTGTGGTACTGGGAGCAGATTAGGTTTGTGAGGACAAGCAAACCTAGTGTGGGCAGGCCGCCCTAGTATATGCTTATGACACTACCATAAAAGAGGAAGAGGTTAAGCTTGCTCTTCATGGCTGTCATTTGCAGCTCCACAGCTAGAAGAAAACTCTTACTTTATTATTTAATATTTTATTAAGACAGGGTCTCGCTGTGTAACCCTAGCTGGCCTGGAACTCTCTAGGTAGATCGGGCTGACCTTGAGTTCATAGAGATCTGCCTGTCCCTACCTCTCAAGTGCCAGGATTAAAAACCCACCCAGTTAAGATTTCGCTTTATTGTTGAAAACAAAGTTTCATGTAACCAAACATTTTGGCTGGCCCTTATGATTTGATTATAATAGAATATGTCTTTGCTAAAGCTGCCATAGCCACAGGGAAGAAACACTTACATTCTAAATCACAGTGTTGCCGTGAGAAGAAAGCCAGTTAATTTAAGACTCCTTAGATCTGGGATTATAGTAAGTTGGGCAGAGACCAGAGCTGATACTCCTTTTTGTATTAACTACTGGTAAGATTAATTTGTAGGAATGCTTCTTTTCAATGTGCTGTGGTGGCAAGGTACAGAGTTAAGAGTTCGGACCACATGACAATAATTTCTAATATTTGGGGAGTACTTACTATGTCTCAGGGACCAAACTACCCTTTTCACATGTATTATCCAGTTCTCACAGAAAATGTCTTATGAAGTTGGTAGAAGAGGAAACTGAGTTCCAAGAAGTTGGCTGCTTTTGCCACTGGTAAGCACTCAGCTTTGAATACGATTTGTTTCCACCAGAACTAGCCCTGGTATCCAAAGTAGCGGTGGCAGGAGTTGGAACCTAGCGGGAGGTGGTTGGGCCATTCACTGTCATGAATGGATTAGTCTTTTTCTTCTCCAAATATAAAACAACTTTGGGGTGAAGCTATGGGAAAAACAGGTTGTTGCTAAAACAGGAAAAATAGTGTGATATTTTTTCAGGTCCTTCTGCCTAGGGACATATGGAACTTCTAGGCACTTCTGTGCGAGGGTATTATTTAGGGAGTCTAGGGCCAAGCAGGAAGTCGATTTAACTCCAGATGGGCGCAGATACTGCAGGAAGGCCAGGGTTCAGAAGCTAATCTAGACATGCCCTGCCCCTCACGGAGTTTCAACTCTAGTGAAGACTAGAAAGATGCTAATAGATGAAGGGGGTGCGCTTTTGTGAGGAACAGCTAGGCAATGCTGAAACAATTAGCCTGTGAAGTGGCTGTAGCTGACACTGGAAGGGCCGCCATGTCCCGCGGAGAGCAAAGGCAGCTGGTCCCTCAGCTCTCATTAAGGACCTAAGCCTTCTTCATATTGAAGAGCTTCCATAAACAAAGCCAGAGATTACTGAATGTTTCCACAAAAAATTGTTTGTATATCTGACAGTGCCTGCATAAATGGGAGTCCTTGCTGTTGGTCAACAGTTTGAAGAGTGTTCCATACTGAGGTCTGAGGAGCCATAGGAGTGGGACAGATTCATAAGCTGTGTGTGGTTGTCTCTCCTCTATATTTTTGAAGATTTCATTTGTGAGGAAGTGACTCTTTCCAGCTCCATCTCTGACTTCTGATTCTGAATTTATTTGGCATGGTGTCATCTCTTGGGAGCACTGGCACTCTGGAATTAGGGATGCACGTTTGGCTTGTCTCCCCCAGGGGGCAGCACATCTTCCTGGCTTGTTCCTGCCTTGTAGAATTTCTCTACCCCAAACACAAGGTAATTGAGAACTTGTAGACTCTTCTAGGGAATTCAAGTGACATGCGACATTTTCTGAGAAGACTTCAGCAAACATTGTGTTACACACCTTTTACGCTCAGGTGAGTCCTCTGCCCTCTTCTTTGGTTGTCTGTTTATGAAATAGGCTCCCTCTCTTTCTGGTTGAGGCTTATTGGACTAACTGTAGACACCCTTAGGTGTTTGCCGGCTTCCAGAATCAAAAATACATGAAATCTAGATCCATGACACTCAATTTGGTAGCCACCAAGACACTGGTCATTTGAAATGTAGCTGATCTAAGTTGAAGTATGCTGTAAATATAAACTGTACATCAGGTTTCAAAAATGTACCACAAGGAGAAAATTCAGAGCCTCTTCTTAAAATTAGCTTTGTATTGAGTTGCACTTTATTGAAGGATATTTTGAATCCATTAGCATGGTTTTCAAGCCCCTTTTTGCCCTCTTGGAGCTCTTTATAAGATGTGCCACTAGATAGAAAAATGTAAATTTTTGGAATTAATGGCTCCAACTATGTTTCTGTTGGAATATGTTGCTCTTGGTCTTGGCTCTTGTCCCTCGAGAAATAAAGCCAATCCACAGAGAAAGATTAAGGCAGCAGTTCCAGACGTGGATAGGAGGAAGCGTGCAAGTGCAGAGGGAGTGAAGTGGGGTACAGGAGGAGAAGTGTGGGAGTTGGGGAGATGGGGAGGAACAAATGTTAGACAAGGAGAACCAGAGCTAAAGAATGCGGCAGTCGGAGGCCGTCTGGGTTCCGGATGACATTTCTGTTCTTGGTGACTGTCTCAGGAGTAGACTATCAACATCTGCTGTTGGGTTCTAAGAGACACCTCCTTTTACTGGTTAAAGTATATTTGTTCTTACTTGTCATCAAAAGATAACTTCTGAGACATAATGATCTATGAATTGCTACATGGATACAGCTAAAGCATCTAGATATTATAATATAGAGTCGGGATGGGAGGTACCCTGCAAAAACGTAGCCACTTGCCTATCTTATGCTAGCTCAGACATTGCTAATCCATCAGCATGCTGCCCAAAGTCTTAGAATCTTTCCCAGGGAGTCTGTTCTTTCTTTCTATAGACCCTGTGGGATCTGTGGATTCAAATCGGGTCGTTTGACTTGGGAGTGGTACCTTTATCTTCTGGTTCTGCTGGGATCTTTTTCAATTATTTCTCAGCAATAGACTAGCAATGGTACATGAGGAAAATCTCACTGCAATTCTTGGAGGGAAATCATTGAATTAGACATCATAGGGACCCAGATTTTATCTCATGTGGAAACGGAAATGTGAACTTGGTTTCTCTTTCTCTGAAGCTCAGTTTACCTTTTCAGTGAAACGGCAGTAATAACAGTGCCTACAGGCAGGGCTGATATGAGGAACAGGTACCAAAGAGGATAGAAAGGAACCATAGATGGGAGCTGCTGCTCTCCCCTAGGTCCTCAAGGGATCAGAGCCCAAATAGGTCAGCTCTTGTTCTCTGAACTTAGCAAAAGACTAAAAAGATGTGAGAACCCAGGCTTTGGAAACAATTCCCCACAATTCTATTAAATTAAATGGGGGCTGTTTCTAGGAGCCAGCAGGACCCATCAATTTCATGTCTTCTCATTGTATTTTATTTTTTTTTATTTTCAGCACACAGAGGGAATTGGCACTAAGAAGCTGTACTGACAAGAGAGATTTTGGAAAATGACTCATCTGGAATTTGCTGGAGGAGTTTGAAACTGGTGAAGCTTCAGCATTTAGAAGGGAAAAAAAGATGGTGTTTGGAGTTTGTATGTGTCTGTGTGTTCATGTCTGTGTATATGCTTGTGTTGTGAATGTGTACTCATGAGTGTGTGCATGTGCACGTGGGTGCATGTGGATGTGTACATGCACAGCAGTGCGTCAGTGTATAAAAAGTATCTCTTAGTGAGTAAGGGCACCTTGTGCCTTTGCCTGGGCCTGATACAAGTCATCTTCTTGTACGTTGCTAAAGCTTTTGTTGAAAGAACAGAGCCATGCATTCAGGCAAATAAAATCTATTCATAATTATGACAAGAACATACAATAATTTTCTTTCAAATTATCTTTCTCCATTGCACAAGATTACTTGTGCATCTCCATCTTTCTGTGTCCTGGCTTCAGTGGTCCCTCAACTTAAAATCAATCAAGAAACAACAAAGTCAATAGTTCTGATAATAGATAGCAGCTAAGTTGCCTTTACCATGTATTTCACATTGCCCTAAAACATCAGACATATCCATTTAACTTAATCCTACTAAAAGGTAGAAGGTACTGCTAGAATATCCTTCTTACAGACGGAGAGAAAATGATTTATCCAAGACTCCACAGCTAGTTAGTAGAACAGGTTACCAATTGTTCATGACTCTGCGAAGACCAAGGCCACTGGGCAGGGAGAAGTGAACTCCAGACTGTTTCTAAAGGAAGGGTGAGCTATCAGGGATAGCAGTGCAGAATCTCAGAGCAGAAAGGAGATCAGTCACCCAGTATTCTTCTTTGTTTATTTTAGAAATGAGGAAACTGAGGTTTAGAAAGATAAAATGATTTGTCAGAGGTCATATAAAGAGTTACTGACAGCTAGGAGGAAAGTCAAATTTCCCTATTCCTGTTCTGTTGTCAGTCCAGTGGCTTGAGGCCAATCCTTTCTAAAGCTGTCAATATGAGCCGCGGCTCTTGAGAGGAAGGGAACTAACAGACTGTGTGTGTAACTATAAAAAGGAATTGATTGAGATGGCTAACACGACCAGAGGTGGGAGTAATTCCACAATGGCATCTGTGGGCTAAGGATGGAGAAAAACTTTGTTCAAGAAGCCAGAAGTTTCGCAGCAAGAGAGACTAATGATGCAGTTCCTTGCATGAAACTGGAGGCCCGGAGGTCTCTCGGGAGAGCCACTGGTGCAAGCCCATGTCTAAGGACTGAAGAGCCTGGAGCTTAATGTTTGCAGGTAATGGCAACAGCAAAATCAGCATTGGCTCAGGTAGAGCCCAACGCATGTGCTATCTTCTTATTACTTTTGGTTCCACATGGGCCTCTAGCTTGCTTCCAGTGGGTGATGGGACATCCCCACACAATTTGGTGACCCACACCATCTCTGGAAACAGGATGACAGACACAACAAGAAGTGTGCTTTGGCAACTTTCTATGTCTTAATCCAAACAGTCGACAGCCCAGCTAACTATTACAATGTTCATGCTTTTTTTCATTTTGGGGTTCCTAGACTGCTTTCTGTTCCTCTTCATTAGCTGGCAAGTTCGAGGTCCTCATCTTCAAGTTCCAGTGCTATTCCAGATCCCTCCTTCTTTGTCCACCATTGCCTTTGGCTCAGGCTTCACATGCCTATCAGATTGCTTTTCTCACAGCACGACTTGATTTTTCCCAACCCAAGAGCCTCAGTAATCCTCCCTATCATAGAGGATGAAGAGAACTAGCGGGATTAGCCCATAGTTGTGCATGTGAACCCAGTTGTGTCAGTGATGTTCAGTCCTACAACCGAATATGAGTACTTTATTTCCAAAGGGGTTTCCAGACCAATAAGATGTAAGCCTGTGGGGTCACCTGAGACCCTGTCTGAGGAAAAGCAGTGTTGACAGAGGAAAAGAGGGGATTCTCGCTGGACACCTAACAGCTCATGGATTTCACAGGCAAGTTCCTCGTATCTATCAGAAGGATAGATAAACAAGGCCAGTAGAGATGCTTAGGACACATTTCTTTGCCCTTTAGTGTCCAGTACTGATACCTAGATTCATATACAGGTATCTATGACTCAAGGTAGAATATAAAGAAGCCAACAATATTCTGTTAATATATAAATGACACAGAGTCCCCACTGAATTGGAAAATAGAATAAGGTATTTCTTATAATACAAGATTTAGTAGATTTTGAAGACTGCAGAGATACAAAAATTCCAGATAAAGAAACCAACATAAACTAGAATAGAGAAACGGAATCTTTTGCACACAAAAAGGAAATAAATGGGCAGTCCGGTTTATTCAGAGCGTGCATTACAAGAGAAAGAACACCAGGAAATTAAATTCATTGTGTCTTATTTTAACATTGTCTTGATTAATGTCCCCCCCCACTTAGAAAAGGCTAGGATCGTGTCTGGTGAACGTGTGGGTGCTCAAGACATTAAACACCTTTTAAATGAACTAACAAAAGTTTACACCCTCTACCCTAAATGATTACAACACAAAAGATGGGACATATTCACAATAATCTCCATTTTATCACTAACACGGTGTCTGGTCTAGAAAGGGCATTCAATAAGCACATTGAATATACATGTACATTTCTATGTCAAACCAAGGACACTATATCTAATTCAACAAAGATGGGAGAATGAGCAAAGACTAGAAAAATCCAACATTTGAAGAGGACTATGTGCGATCCACTGTGCATATATGTGACAAGAGCAGGTCTGGCTTAATGAGGAAACTCTCAGCCATGGTGAGAGGGAAAGAAGAGGAATTACAGTGGAAAGTTGGCTCCCATCAATCTTAATCTGTGTCGAGTGTTATTTGAACTGGATCTAGAAGAATGTGCAAGGAGATTGGAAAGCCAGGAATGGCTGCAGGAGTAAACTGGCACGATGTGGCCAGGCACAGACAGGAAGCTAGGAGGAGGAACTGAGGGATGGCAAGACAAATCCCCCTGTCTAAAGATAACTGAAACATCACCTGCACTTGCACCACATCCAAAAATAAAGGCGGATTCCTTGTCTTTGGGTCTGTGATGGCTCACCATATGCTCACAACCAAGAGGCTATGACAGAAGTTTATACCGCCCAACTTTGGTGACAAATCCCAAAAAGTTAACTCAGTTTCGGTCTTGCTTGCTGTCATAATTCCACCCTTGATAACAACTTCAGTTACTAAGTAAATATTCTGACTGTCCAGGAAGAGCCATGTTGTAAGAAGATCCAATTTTAACCCACAGGAACCATAAGGAAAGAGGCAAAGTCACACCAACAACAAGGGAAGTACACAGAGGCTACCGTCCTTCATTCTTCTAGAACCCACACCATTAAGAGACCTCAGGGAAGGCCCCAAGAGGAAGGACCAGTAGTGCTTGGTATTTGGTGAACAAGATGAAGAACCAAACTCAATCCTCAGGGCCCAAACATGTCCTGTGGAGTTTTGAGTAGCCACATGGGTCTAAGAGTCTGGGACCCATCTGACTGCTGGGAACACGACTTGGGAATTGATGTGTGAAGGCCACACAGCAAGTGGGATTGAGAGTCACATGATGAGATTTGGTTTTTGAAGCTATGAGAATAAATGAAATTGTCAAGGGAGAGAATGGGGCCAGAAGCAAGGAGGGCCAAGGGCCACAGGTGAGGAAGAGGAGCTGATGTAAAATAGAGATATGTCATTGAATAGCTGCATAATTTTAGTTTGTTCATTTGCTTATTATCTGACTCTTCCATATGGACTACAAGCACTATAGAAGTGGGGCTCAAGTCTCTTTGGCTACTTTGCCAAATGTATTAATCAGGCATGCTATAGTAATGGCACTATCCAATCATCTTAGTGGCTGCTAGAAACAGATGGTTCTTTTTCCACTCCCCAAAAAGTCTGGTTCTGCTACAGGTAAGTTGCAGCTCTGATAGTGGCATCAATCTCCTCTCATTTCAGGTGGAAGGATCAGAATATGTCAGGGATGCATGGTTCTCAGAAAGAGAAGAGAAGCAAGCTCTCCTCAGAAGCAGGGAGCCTAAAAGATCCTGCCTAGGTGCTTACCCCATTCTACCGACTAAAGCTTGATACACGTCCAAGCTTAAAGTAATCCTTGGGAACCACAGCAAATTATAAATGGTGGTGAGTAAATGTGTATCTGTATGCATTTTTATGAATGTAGGTAAATGTGTATCTGAACATATCTTTATGATGAATAACTGTAAACAGCACCACTCCCATCAAGCAACATTTAAGAGCCACTCAGAGATATTTATAAGAGGAAAGAAGGGAGGAAAGCAGTGATCTCCCATCTTGATGTGGGAGTACCCTCTGTGTGCTGTGATCACCATTTATGTATGAAGAAACTGCCTTGGCCTGTTGATAAGGCAGAACTTAGGTAGGCAGGAAAGATGGAACTGAATGCTGAGAGGAAGAAGGCAGAGTCATGGAGATGCAATGGATCTGCTGCCAGAGATAGACGTGCTGAAACTTTGCTGGTAGGCCACGACCTCATGGTGATACACAGATCAATAGAGATGGGTTAAATTAAGAGTTAGAGTTAGACAATAAGAAGCTAGAGCTAATGGTCCAAGCAGTGTTTTAATTAATATAGTTTCTGTGTAGTTATTTTGGTTCTGGGCAGCCAGGATGAACAAGAGGCCTCCTTACAACAAATTGGTGTGCCAGTGTGGTAGACTAAATCTATATAAAACCTGAGAAAGCTTCAAAATTAATTCTAGACAAAAGAACAGAGTTAAGCATGGTTTGCTAGCAGAATTTTATTGGATGGGCTTTATTTGCTAGAAGCAAGTAGAGGCATGGCTCCTTAAAGAAAAGTTTTCCTCATTCAGTCTTAGCAGGAAAGAAGTCATGCCTGTTTCAAAACGTGGCTTCATGGGTCATGCTGCCAGTGCAAACTCTGGCTATGGAGCATTTCAATGGCATTTGTGGGCCCTGGTGTTTGTGTACCCACTCAGGGTTGGGAGGAAAGTAGTTGAGACTATGGATCAGATCTACTAGGTCTGCACAAGCAGGAGAGCATAGCAGATTCCCCCCACCATATGCAGAAATATTTCCAGGTTGTGCAGTGTCCTGCATGGTAGATTTAGCTATTACTCAGATAAAAAGGGTTTATGTGCTGAATGCTCCTTCTCAGAGTTAAAGTGCTAAATGTGGTTCTTACCAGACCTAGCAGTAATGGTATGACCACCATTTTAAAAGTGGAGAGAGGTGGAGCCAGCATCCAGAGCAACTGCAACCAAACTGCTTATCATTTTAAAAGCTATTCAAGACAACAGAGAATTACAGATAATGCAATAAGGACAGATTCAAACATAAAGAACTCTACATGGATCACAGTGTTGGATAAATGTACGTAGGCTTGAGAGAGAGAAGAAAAAGTATAAAGAGTTGAAAAAGAAGTAAATCGTTTTTTTTTAAAGTCTTTAAAGAGACAGAGTACTGACAGTCATAGATTAAAAGGAGTAAAGAAGAATAAGCCACATAAAGATGGATCATATACAGAGAGTCTGGATTATGTATATTACTGTGTTTTCTTTGAATTTTTTTACTGTGAAGGAGCTAAGTACAGAGAAACATTTCATTGTATGGGCTGCTAAGCTAAACCAGCATGTATATTATAAAGGTATTATGACTTCCAAATTTGAGTCTAAGGATATGTTGCTTTGGAAAAGAGGTTCTTTTCTTGTTTCTCCAGAAGATGAGAACCTGTGAATTGCTTCCAGACCAATATGGTTTCATGGAACAAGATACCCTGAAAGGTTGCTGTGAACACCCCCACAAAGAAAATCCTTCACCCAACTGCTGACTGGGATGAACCTAGAACACAGGATACATCATGAAAGACTTGATTAACAGTGCCTCCAAACAACAGGAAGTAGTATGGGCAGAACTATGCCCATATATCCAAATATTGCTTATAAATGCTTCTTTACAGTTAAAGGGAAATATTAAATAGATATGAGTAATTTGCATTGGTATTAATCTTGGTTTATTGATACAAATTTAAGGTCAACTTTATTATATGTATATTTCTGCTCTTGATTAAGGTATGGTGATTATGTAGTTCATTTAAAAAATGTTATGTATAATTGAGAAATATAAGTTAATAGATAATCATCTATAATAGTCAAGCTTGTAGTCATGTTAGTTAGATTTTCTAAATGTATAGAGATATATTTCTGTTAGATAGGTATTCTTCAAATCTTTCAGAGACC
>LOJH01033960.1:0-16151 GCA_001685095.1 Ellobius talpinus | reverse complement strand
CAGACATACACACAGACAGAATATTGTACACATAATAAATAAATATTTAAAAAAGAAATAAAAAAATAAAGGTTAAATAGTATGCCCAGGGTTATAAGGGCCAACTTTAAAACCAAGAAAAGCTGGCTCCAGAGTTCCACCTCTTAAATGCTACACTTGTACAGAATAGCAAAGATTTGAATTTGTGACTAATACTGAAAACGTCAGTAGGTAAACAGGTTAAGTGTAGGATTTTAGCTACTGAGAGATTCTTGTGTTGTTACAGTATGAGATTTCTGGGGGTAGTGAAAGTAGAATAATGTGCCACTTTCTAGAACTGCTCCAGACACAATCTGGTTGTGTGTGTCCAAGTCTCTGACATGATCTGTAACCTCACCACCAAACAGAAGGAACAAACACATAAACGATCTTGGTTTTGAACTTTTAGATTTTAATTTCTCAAGTATATCCTTTGATGTTATTTTTTATGTAGATACTCTATAATGACAGGTATAGAATGTATGGGATGCTGCAGAGATTGATGGGGTGCTGGAGAGAATGCTCAGTGGTTTAGAGTACTTGCTCTTGCAGAGTACCTGGATTTGATTACCAACACTAGCACGGTGCCTCACAACTATCCCAGACTCATGTTCCAGGCCATCTGATGCCCTCTTCTGACCTCCATAGGCACTAGGCAAGCATGTGGTATACATGCATATGCAGGCAAAACATTCATACACATAAATACATCAAAAAATTAATATAAAACATGAGGATTCTTAAAGCACTGATAATTTTTTTTCCAAACTTGCAGGTTATATGAAGGCAAAGACAAGCATCTTTAAAGCATTATCTTCTGACTATTAATTGGAAAAGAATTATAAAAGTCACAACTCTGTACAGTCCATTGGTTAGTGTAGGGTTTGAGTCTCGTTGACCTGGATTCAGTGCCCTCATGTGCCACTTGTATGCTTTAGAGAACCTCCATGGCTCTCAAGGGAGAAAAGTATATTTATATCTAGGCTAGCGATCTTCTGAGCATGTCAACACGCTGACGTGCCATGTGTCTAGTATTTAATGGATGGTGGCAATTGTGAACTTTTACTCTTTGTTGTTAACTTCCATCTTCAGTTGTAGCCATGCCAGGGTTTATTAAATTTTGTCCATGCTTAGTCCATATTTTATATGTCAGTCTACTGTGCTTTGTGTTAGCAGGATAATTTTTAAATATATCAAATAACTTACAATCCTTGTGTTCTAGTTAGGGTTTCTATTGCTGTGAAGAGATACCATGATCATAAAAGGAAACATTTAATTGNGGCTTACAGTTCAGAGGTTTAGTCCATTATCATCATGGTGGGACATGGTGACATAAAGGCAGACATAGTGCTGGAGAAGGAGCTGAAAGTTCTACATTTTGGTCCACAAACAACAGGAGGTGAACTGAGATACTGGACATAATGTGAGCTTAGGAGACCTCAAAGCCCATCCCCACAGTGGCGCACTTTCGCCAACAAGGCACACCTCCTTACAGTGCCATTCCCTATGAGCTAATGGGGACTAGTTATATTCAAACTACCACACAATGTAAGGATATAGTAATTTAAAAGGTTTTAGTTCAAGAAGCAAGAGAGGGATTTAGTAATAAAGAAGTAACAACCACATCAGTGTAGTAGAAACACATCTCAGGCAAAAGATGATCAAATAAGTATTTATAATGCAAATAATAATGTATTGTGAGATGTAAAATTATGCTTTCTTGAATTATTAGCTATCTGGATCATTCTTCATTGTTGCAATTTCCAAAGTCAGTTAAACATTTAATCCTGCCACAAGTTGTATCATAAATTTCACTGCACACTGTTATTTCAGTTTATATTTCATATGACCTTAGAGTTTAGTATTTTCCCAGAGTTGTATCTTAAATAGTCAAATATTGGTTTCCCCAATTCTTTTTAAGAATTAAATGAAGTCAGTCTGGTGGTGCATGCCTTTAATCCCAGCACTGGGGAGGCAGAGGCAAGCGGATCTCTTAAGTTTGAGATCAGACTGGTCTACAAGAGCTAGTTCCAGGACAGCTAGGTCTGTTACACAGAGAAACCCTGTCTCAAAAAACAAAAACCAAAAAAGAGTTAAATGCAAGATAGTATCTATCTCACCATCTTCCCAATTGACATAGTATCTTTTAAAAGGAAAGCAATTTCCTTGGAAGTTATTTTGTGGACCCCTGCTCTATCTTTAAACAAGCAATTGTCCTGCTTGACATTTTTCTTAACATTCCTTTCCCAGATATTTATTGGTGAAATATCCATGTATTTCATAAAGTCAACAAGGGAATCCCTGATTGCTGAGGAGAAAACAATCCTTACAGGGGAATGCTGTTATCTGAACCCCTTACTCCGAAGGATCATCAGATTCATAGGTAAGTGCCATAGCCCGGTGAATGGAGCTCCGATGGGTAGGTAAAGTGTTCTGAATTTGGTGGATATGCTTGGTCAAATAAGCTAAGGTTCAGTAATACCAGCATTGAAAACAAGGGCTCCTTGGGGATTTTCCACAAAGAGTAAAGCTAAGCCTAATCTTGGTGCCATGCCAAATATTTGATCCTTAATGTAAGTTGTTGTTTATTAAATTGTTGTAAAGAATCAAATATTTGATCCTTGAAATGAAGTGCTGTTTATTAAATTCTTATAGAGAAAATGTTTCAACTAATTTTCCCATGCTTAGCATTTTCTTGAGATTCTCCCTGACCATGGGTTTTACAATTGATTAGGCGCAGACATACACCAAAGGGTAAGTTAGGTCAGGTAAGGGTTGGGAGAAAAATCGACCAAATGAAATAGCTAAATTTTTTTTGCAAAGTTTTCCTGGCCTGTAGATCTGTCCATTCAGGAAATTTAACAAAGTATGGGACATCTAATCCATCAGGTTCTTGAAAAAAAAGTCTTTCCCAACTTGGAAAAGAAATGCCTTCTTTAGTGTTCTTGGCAAGGAATAATGAAGGTATGTTCTATGTCCTTCCTAAAAATGCTTAGAGTGCTGTAGATGACGATGATTGTATGAGAATGTGTGCATTGATGCAAATAAAAACATAAATCTTTCCGAATTTCTACATTATAAGCATTTGATAGATGATCATTACGTCAGTACTGTAACAAGACCTTGCAAAGGTCTGCTGACAAGATTTTTGTAGGAGCCCCAATAAAATTCTCATTACGAACATGGCTGTTTCTAAAACAAGCTATGGCACTATCTAGAAGACAGAGAACCAGCTACATCATGCTGTCATTCCTTTTGATCAATACTTAATACTTTTTTCCTGTTATAGTAAAGAGTTCAAGTTATGAACAAATGACCTTATCAAAGTCTAATATCAAAGTCTAATGCAATAAAATTTCTAGTTGATTGGGAATGAAAAATATACTAGAACAGGAAGCCTAAGAAAAACTTTTGTAAATGTAGCAAATTAAAATTTAACACTTAAATACTCTAAAGATCATGGATGTCCTCAAAATTAAAGGTTTTGTTTATTGCAGGAGACTGTGGTTGGTTCGTGTGGGTATAGCCTGATCCATACAATGTTACTTCTGTCCAACTGTTCTGAACAATGATCCTTTTCAAATATGTCTAGAGTTAGACCATTTACCACCAGAGTGACTGGCTACCAAATTGTGCGAAAAGAGGAGATAAGAGAATATTTATCACGCTGAACACTGGACTAGATAGTTTATTTCATTACTTCATTTAATCCACCCACCATTACGTAAAGTGTTTTATTGTTTGAAATATACAAATGAAGACTCTAATAGAAGACAGAATCGAGATATAATTTGATTCAAGATTGTATGGCTCGTCCATTTTCTCCACTTCCTGTGCATATAATTAAATGAGTTATTCAATGAAAAACATTATTATAGTACAATTAACTGTAAACATCTTTAAAAGTCACTGGTACTGTCCCTTTGCAGAGAGAAGCCATATTTATCTGTGGCTCACCCTACCTGGGGCAAGGCCAAAGAATAACAATTTTAACTGGTGTTTGTCCCTTATGTAGTGCTCTGTGGCTTAGATAAGTGCTTGTGGGGAGAACCAGGAAGTCCCCAACTCCCAGCAGGAACCCTCAACATGATGTGTGCCATGGAATTGCCACTTGAGACACAACACTGGGCTATGGCATGGTTTCAAGATCAATGGAGGATCATCAGGATCCTACTAATAAGGAATGACACATTTGCCATTTGGACAAATCTATAACAAGTATTTGTTATACTGAGGGAGCTTGGAGGCCAGCATAGCCTTTGATATGCAACCACGGTATATGAAATTGAAGACCAATATGTCCCTTCTGCCAAAAATAAAGAAAATGACTCCTTTTGGCAGATAGGAACTGCTTTCACAAGTTCCTGATAAATGATGGGTTTTGTCTAACCACCAGAAATCCTCCTATAGTACAGGTTGAGTCAATTTCTGGATATTTGGACTGCCTTTTGGAGTTTGAGGAATTGAAGTTTACTTTGGAATTGACAGGTTTATCATAAGCTAGTAGAGATCTGGATGCTGAAGCTTTATGTTGATGCAGTTGTTCACATGTTGGGCACCATTCTGTTGACTGAGGGTTTTATTTTTTTGTCCTGCCTGGTCCCCACAGTCATTAAGTCTCAAAGAAATCACACAGATAGCTCAAACTTCTTATTAACTCTAATAACTTATATTAACCCATTTTTCTTGTTTATGTTAGCCATATGGCTCAGTACCTTATTCAGCGGGGCAGTCACATCTTGCTTCTTTTGTGGTTGGGTCAGGACCGCAGAGGAATGGGCTTTCTTCTTCCCAGAATTCTCCTGTTCTCATTGATCTGCCTCTACTTCCTTTCTGGTTGTCCTAGCTATACTTCCTGCCTGGCTACTGGCCAATCAGCATTTATTTAAAATATAATTGACAGAATACAAACCATTCTCCCACACCAGATGTTCAAATAAATCAGCTTGAGTCCAACATCATATAGTCAGTGGGTAACATGCAAAGCTTGAGACATTAGTAGAAGCAGCAATAGAAGGCAGAGGATTATAGGATCACAGAAGGATTTGCTTCATATGTTCCTTGTTTTATGATATAAGGATCCACCCAGTTGCTCAAGTTGAAAACCTGGGAGACTCTAACCATTGAGAACTTGTTAGCAATGCAGAACTGTGAAACCCAACCCCTACCTACTCATTCAGAACCACTGAGGACTTAGCTTGAGGATCAATGTCAAAATTGGAAGACCTCTAACTTTGACAAATAAAATTCTCTTGCCCCTTTAAGGGATTTCCCCAGATGTTGCCTTAGAATTCATACCCCCAACTCTATGAAGATACCATCTATTTATCTATTTATCATTTTGCAGCCATTGATGCATGTGTGTGCATGCATGTGTGCTTGTGTGTGCATGTGCACGTGTTTGGTGTACCTACATCCATGTGTGTGCCCATACACATGCACACTTATGGATACTGCAGAAGGACGTAGGGTGTCCCGCCCTATAATTCTCCACCTTACTCCCTTGTAACTGGTTTCTTCAAACCTAGAGCTAGTCTGACAGCTTGAAAATCCCAGTGTTTCTCCTGTCTCCACACCCTACAGCACTGGGGTTACAGGCACTTGCGGCCATATCCAGTTTTTTATGTGGGTGCTGGGGTCAAACTCAAGTGCTCATGTTTACAATACAAGCACTCTTAGACATTGAGCCGCCACTCCAAACATTTTCTCATGTTCTTTGCATGTTCTGCGGAGCTCTTCATGATCTGAGACCCTCTTTTGTCTCCAGTCTCATGACTCACTATTCTAAAATGATGTACTGGCCGACAGAAAGACTACAGAATTCCCGTCTTGTTTCTATTTGTGTTGTGTTCCTACTGTCTGGAGTACCATAGCATTTAGCCATATTCTTCAGGTTCCTGTGTATAGCCAACCAACCAGCTACCCTGTCTTCCAGACTTCCCACTGGGCTTGTACTTTCATCTTTTCTGGGCATTTAACATACTGGTACAGTTGCTTAAGCCTGTTGCTTCTAATAATTTCTGATCCTAGGAGAGTGGGGACTTTATGTGAATTTATGGGGACTTTATATTGCAGGCAATGTGCCTCAGACATAGACTTTGAATAAATGTAGAGTTTGGGAGAACTTTTTAAATTTTGTTTATTTGTTTGTTGTGATAAAGCAAAGATAAAATTTGTTAAGTAGTACAGTTTTCTAAAACTAAGTTCCCAAAGGCTGATTTTGCCTACTCTTTAATGACCATGCTATCCAGTCCATCTTGGTTCTAGAGCTTTACTGTGCACACACAAGGTGATTTGTAAGAGAGCGTGAAAAGTCCAGTCTGACTTTAGAGCAGTGTTGGACAAGGAGAGTGCTGAAGTCTATCTATCCAGGAAAAGTTCATTTCTAAGTATCTACATTATTTTATTTATAAAGAGAGAAAATATACTCATTGAAATAAAACCCTGTAAATGGAAATATTTCCGTTGACGAAGATTAAAGTAAAATAAGGTAGTTACCAAACTCTGTTAAGAAACGTTACTCTAAGGAGCTTAATAGTCTTCTTTCTAAGCCAGTAGTCACCAAAATACATACTCTGCAATTGGCATTGGGGAATGACAACTGTTTTAAATGACTGCTCTAATTTAGCCTAAATGGCATGATTTTCCCCTTGCAGTTTATGTAATTGTTTTCAAAGCCATTATAAATAGTATTTCCTAGCAAACACAATCAGCTTTGTGTTGCCAAAAATAAATAAATAAATAAAAGGCCAATGGATTACCAAATTATTTTAAACAAATGTGCTTCATACAAAGAGGATCAGAAAAAGCAGTGTCTGGTAGGAGTAAGTGAATGTGTGCTTTCTGTATTACATCTGTATGGTGTATGGCAAAAGTCTTCGAAATAAATGTCCTTTTAAAACCCTTATTCCATGTTGAATCATGTTTTTTTAAAAAGCAGAAATGTAGATGGGTTTTATGAACTAAACTAATTTTCCATAATATAAATTAAAATACCAAAACCACATATAACAATGGAACTGAAAAAATGGCTCAACAACTAAGAACACATACTGCTCTTGCAGAGGACCCAAGTTTGTTTCCCAGCACATCAGTCAGGTGGCTCACGACAGGCTCTAACTTCAGTCTAGGGATCCAGCACCTCTGACTTCCACAAGCATCTGGACTCACATTCATACCCCCACACAAACACACATAATTAAAAACAAATATTTTTTAAAAAATATAATAGTGCTGTAACTTCCATTATAGCCTCAAAAATGGAGGGACCTATTCATGATATAATGCTATGCAAAATACTAAAAGTATTCTCTATTTCTAAATGTACAACTGGACCTATGCATGGTAAAAGAGCAAACACTTGGAATTCTAGCACTGAGGCATGTGGAGGAGTATGAGGTGGGGAGTTTGAAAATTCAAATCCAGCCTGGGCTACCTCGTCAGACCCTGTCTCAAATAAAAAAAGATACCTTATGAAAGTATATGTTACACTCATGTGCTCCTCAAAATTCAAACAAAATAGAGACCATGAATTTGAAAAAGAACAAAAAGAACTTAGGGGACATAAGACACAGGGGAGGGTTTGGAGTGTGGAAAGGGAAGAGAGAAATGGTGCAACTACATTATATTCTCAAAACTAAAAGAAGAAGAGGACTCTACCCAATAGTAGTGTTTACTGGTTGGGCTCAAATAAAAAGACTAATTGAGCAGAGACCTGCTTTCTCCAGCACTTTGCAGGTTATGCAGTGTAAAACCACAACACTTCAGCAAGCTCAGCTGTTACAAAGCAATGTTTCACACTCTCAGCATGGTTGACTTGTTAGGCCAGTGTCCTAGTAGTACAACTGGTATGATTTAGTTTTAGTTTAGTTTATTGTTACAAAATACCTTGACTAAAAGCACTGTAGAATGTAGAAAAGCTCATAATTCCAGGTTCTTGTCTTTTATTGTAAGAAAATCAAGGCAACAATGGCTTGAAGCAGATTCATCACATCATATCCACAGTCAAAAATGGAGAGAAATTAGTATATGCATGCTTAGTGCTCAGCTATATTGCTCTACTCTTCTATAGTCTGCAACATTAAACCAAGAATGGTACCACCCACTTTTAGGCTGTGTCTTCATCTATCAATGAAGACAACCAAGGCAGTCCCCCTTAAAAATGTCCACAGTCCAACCTGATCAAGACAATTCCTCACTGAGAATCTCTTCCCCATTTTGTTGTGTACTATGTAGTTCCCTGAATATGCTTGTTATTATTGTATTAAGCTGACAATTAAAGTTAACCATTGCAACCAGATAGCTCTTTTTTATATAAGAAAAGATCAGGATGCTCTAATTACCGTAGGATGTTTAGCATCATCCTTGGCCTCCACAACCAGATATCTGCTGTACCAGTATCCTTCAAAATGCCTTCCAAAACACCGTATCCCCTGGGAATAAGGATCACACTTAGCTGCAAACTATTTCTGTAATGTTTAAGAAAACAAGTATGTTTTAATAGCTGGTCTGAAAAGTAATGGCTACTTTTGCTTTATAAGATATTTCATAGCAGTAAAATAAATGGAGAGTCAAAGAGAGTCATAATAGTACAGTTTAAACATCTGTATTTGTTCCCAGCCTTTAATAGAGAGTGGGTTCAAAGTTTTCAATAAGAATAATAACAAGCATGTTCAGGGAACTACATAGTACACAGTAAACTGCTTAGGAAATACATCATGCAGGGACAGGAGTCAGTCTTGTGCCTGTCCATCACCACAGACCAGACTGTCCAGCCTGCATGATGCTGATCTGGGGCTAGAAGGGAAGTAGTTACCAACTACAGATTTTAAAAACTGTCATCAGAATCACAAGAGGCAGATTTAAGGAACTGTGGAAGCTCTCTGAGTTCCTTAGGCTTCGACATATCTGATTCCATGGTAGACACGTTACTCTCTCTCTTTGCATCAGTTCATTTCTGGGCATACTGCCTGGATTTGTCTGCACCCACATTAGCTATTTTATTTAAAATTGTCACTGTCTCTGGCTAATGTTTGGGATTCCTTTCCCTTTCCTGATCAGCATGTGGATCCATACTGAATAGCAGCTCTAAGAAGCAACTACTTACAGGCTAGCAGGGTTGAAAGGAGGAGGTGACAGCAGGGTAGAAGAAGGGAACAAGACATGCAAGAAAAAGCACCCGGGATCTGTCCTACAAGAAAGGAGCGGAAAGGATATTCTTGCTGAAGTGCAACAATGTGCTCCAAGTTCACGCTAGTGGACGTCTCGTGAGAAGGAGAGGTGTATTTGTTAGTTTGGCCTGTCTCATTTCTGAAAAAATTCAGAATTGTTTTTATTCAATTTGATAGGCTATCATGTTTTAGGTCATCACATATCATATTTAGAAGCTGCAACTATGACAAATACAGGTGTCGTTTTTTTAAAAGGATCAATCATTATATCGTGGAATTGTCTTTTTGAAACAGATGATGAGTAACAGATGGCAGTGGATATTGGTCTTAGATTTTCAGGATTACAGATTTCTTATCTTATCAGTCTTTAGAAAGACTTTAATAACTTAGAGGTATTTCATTTACAGTAATGATATCAGTTTAGAACTCGTAATTTCTATAATTTTTTTTGGAGACAGGGTTCCTCTGTAGCCTGTCCTGGAACTGTAGACCAGGCTGGCCTCGAACTCACACAGATCCGCCTGCCTCTGCCTCCTGAGTACTGGGATTAAAGGCGTGTGCTACCACCGCCCAGAGTCTTTCTATAATATTTTTATATTTTTGTGATTTAAATGACAGCTGTGTGATTAGGGGACTATTTAAAACATATTTTCAAAGAAAGCACATAGTGGCAGGTATGTAGCTGCACTGTAAGACGAGAGACCCCAGAAAACTGGAAATCAGTGAGAGAAACTTGAATTGTGTACAATTCAGAGACAGCATACAAAAAAAAGAAAATATCCCAGTATCTGTCACCCAGCTCTACAGCCAAGGATGGTAGGCTATCCACTATCCACTGGAGGAATCTGAGTGACTAAAAAGCTTCATAATCCACACAAACTTTTGGGCCACTTAGATAAGCAACCTGAAACTTGAGAGGAAGCCTTGCTTTGGGAAAAGAACTCATCCTATGTCCCCATAGTCCCCACGATACCATATGCAGGAACCATATGAGAGTTAACGGCTGGCGCACATATTCCCATCCCTGGATTTCACAGATATTCCCTCCACTGGCTTGGAGGAAGCTTAACAAATTCAAATTGGCCCAGCATTGTGATTGTGACCCTAAGCTTTCTGTATGGCCACACTGTGGAAGATAGGTATCATGATACAGGAAACAGAGGCCGGTACCCTTGAGGACTCATAATTAGGATGCTTGCCCTCTGATAGCTGTCATAGAGGCAGCTATGTATGACACTGGTATTCAGACTGAAGGCCACCCATGCAGTTCCCATAGTTCCTCTCTCACTCAGATGCCTGAGGCTGATAGCAGGGAGGAAACACTTCTGCCCATAGGAGAAGGTAAGGTGGTAGAAAGTTCCACGGCTCCAGCTCTCTTCTTCCCCCAAAAAAATGTGTGCCAGAAGGAGTGAGTGTAACCTTGTCCACTCTGACTGAGGTTGCATGCAGGCAGAGAACATGGCACCTTCCTGCTGCCATCATAATTACACACTTTCTAGACGTACACACACACACACACACACACACACACGCATGCTTGCCATTTTGTTTGACCACACACTGTTATAAAGACCTAGGTATGCCACCAAGAGAGAACCATGATTTTTACTATGGCTTCTTCCCATGAAGTCTCTAGGCTGTCTTCTTGGTCAGAAGACAAAAGTAGAGGCAGTTCACCTGTACCAATGGGATACCATTGCCATAGCATCAACAGTGCATGAAGCTATCTACACTATAGCTGCTCCTGTATGGCCTGCACAGATAGAAGGTCTGTCCAGGTTTAGCGTAACATTTATTATGTCCCGCCTCATTAGTCAAAGTCCAAAGAAACCAGAATGTGGCTGTATCCAGGTGGGTTTCCCGCTAGAAACAGTCAATGTTGGATAACTAAGCAAACTTGCCTCCAGACATAGCTATAGGAAAGGGGCCCTACTAGAGCAGACCACCCCAAAACAGGTTGACATTTTTGATCCACCTGATAAGCAAATCTCAACACAAGAAGAGAAGACATGTAGGAAAGCAAAGTAGCCAGATGCCTCCAATCCAATACAGTAGCTAAACAGTCTACTTCCAAGGGGATCAAAATGGATGGAGTGTCTGATAATGAATTTTTTAAAAGAATGATTATAAACAAAAAAGTGAATGAGAGCTAAAAGAACACAGATAAAGCAATTAAAAGAAATTCTGGAGATAATTCTAAATGTGAATGAAAATCAGAGCAGAGGGACAGAGATTTTGTAAAAGAACAAATCAAAATCTCAGAAACAAGCTCTATAATTCAAAACATACAGTGGAAAACTTTAACATAAATCCAGATCAAGCAGAAGGAATACATAAACTTGAAGGTAGATCCTTGAAATATTGCATTCAAACAAAAAAATGTGTCGGGGAGAAGAGGCCATTGCAGACCCTTGGAATCCATCAAATGAGCAAGCGCCTATGCATTTGGAGTACATAGAAACAAGGAAAGAGCTTTTACAGGGTGTTTTATAGCCAACATGTCAAAATTATAAAGCAAGAAAAGATTTTTAAAATCTCCAAAATAAAATCTCAGAGTCACATTTGAGGACTTTCTGCTAAGATACTACAAACGATTTCTTGGGAGAAACCATACACACCAGAAGAGAAAGATATTCCAAGTACTGAGAGAAAAGTTGCCAAGAAAAATGATCATACCCAGTGGAGTCTATTTTTCAGAAGCAGGGCAGAGGGGCAAATAAAAAAATCACATACCAACAGAATTAAAGACAAAAAATGATATCTCACTAAATGTGGAAACGTAGTTTGATAAAACTCAATACACCTCCATAATGAAAGCTCTGAACAAACGAACAAGGAACTACTGTACCCCAATATAATACAAGCTGTGCACGCCACTGCCAACATCATACCAGATAGGGACAACCTCAAAGTATGTCCCTGATACCAAGAACAATCTACCCTCAACACTCTTATTAAATATAGAACTAGAAATTGTAGCTAAAACAGCTGGCCAAGAGGCAGAAATAAATGCTGCAGGTGTAAAACGCCTGTTGGAGCTAGAACTCTGAAGATAGCCATAATGATACTAGAGTTGCCTAAAGCAGTAGTTTTCCAAGACTTCATGTGATATATGACTGTTCACTTTTTACCTATTCACTCCTTCGATGGAATAAAGTCTATACATACACTGAGCATCCAGCAACAGATAGAAGTGGGATTTGCTCATGGCCCTTTTTCTGAGACACAGCTGGAGGGCAGATTGTTGCATGTATCTCTGAGTCCAAGCCCTAGGTTGCAGGCTCCCTGTGAGATCCCCTCAGCCACAGTGGCCTGCCGTGCCTTCCTACCTTCCCGCAACGCTCTCTCTGTGCTCCAGAGATGCATACAGCTCTGCTCCTCTGAGATGGGAGTTGCCATCACCCTGCGTCCTCGCCACTCCCTACCTCCCTACCTGGTTGATACCAGTGTGTCTCTAAATATATTTTTGAGAGGGCAGGAGTTAGTCTATTGGTAAAATGAAAGAGCTAATCTCTTCTGATGGTATGAAAGAAGATGCATTTTCTGAGCAGTCTAAACATGATCTCAGTTAAGGCAATAAAGGGGAGAGGAAGTATAGCTCTAGATTTTTTTTCTCCTGGCCTCTCACCTTGGAGGAGAACTTGAGTTTTCTATAAAGTGAAACTTCATGTGCATGGACAAGTAAAACTGTACACACCACACCACACCACACACAGACACACACACACACACACGAGGTGAAACAGAGGAAGAGGGAGCCACACATGAAGGAAAGGAAACAGGAAAAGATTTAACCTGCTCCCTGTCTAGGTTATTTGCAGTGAATCTCTCTGACACAGTAAATGGCAAAAGCCCATGGCTGAAGAGCTTCTACCATGGGAAAAGAAATACTGCTGTTGTCATCATCATTATTATTATTTTGCTAAATGAACCTGACAGGTCAGCCACATTGTCTTCTAAATAACTGTGTTTATTCTTTATATTGGTACTGCTCTCATTTTGAGGCATAGAAGCGTCTTTTTAGGATTCAATGGTAACTGTAGAGATGCATAAGTAAGCAAAGTGTTTAGAATAATTGCTGAATTCTCAGCCAAAAATGGGACATCTATATCATCCCCCTGAGACTCAGAGACTATCACAGAAGAATGTAAGAACTGGAGGGAAGCTGAAGGTGGGAGGAATGGGGAAGAAGGCTGGCTTCTCATCATGACTTAGCTGCTGCAGTCCTGAACTCATGGTGGGTGCGATTACCCACACAGCATGGGGCCCATCAACATTCTGTTAGGGGGGCTGAAATGGTCTCAGAGTTCCCACCACCACTGAGGATTTGTAAGCAGAAAATGGTTAATGAGAAAGGGAAAGACATTTTCTTCAATAGTATAGTTTCTGGTAGCTGGCCATGGTCCTGTAAAGAAATCTTCTCCTATGCTCTGTAAAAAGCCTTAGTGATAGAGTCAAGGGATCACACACCAAAAAAGTCAACAAAGTAGAAGGGAGACTAGTGGATAAGAGAGGAGAGTGAGTGGGAGAAGCAGGGCCCCAAAAGGGGGTAATGAAAAATGAATATGATCAGAATACATTATCTACATGTATGAAAATATACTGAACCCCATTATTATATATAACTAATATGTGCTACTAGAAAAGTTGAGGAAAACATTTCTAAATTTTCAAAACCATGAGCTCGCTTCAGTAATGTAGGAATTATGCTATATTGCAGAGACATTTTCCAGCTATCTTCTTAACATCATCCCTTTCAATAGAAGAGACCATACAGGTTATTTCACCAAACTCTAAGAACAAAACTGTTATTTTTAGTTTCTGAGACTTGTAAAAATAATCTCAAGAAGTTCAAGGTTGAGTAAAGGAATGGCTAAAGTCTTTTTACCAAACACAGTGTGAGCTGGCATTGCCTGTAAGTCACCACTGTGGGTTCTACAGCCCTTCGTTGGCATGGCATATGCTACAGGAACGTGGCATCCCTCAGGTGGGCATCACCCTTCAGACCTGGATCGAGCACATCAGAGTGAAATGTGAGGAGCATGGATGCTGTTGAGGCTGCAGGAAAAGCTGACTTAGGCAGAGAAAAATGGGGAAGCAGGGCAAAGCATGATAGCAAGACAGCGTATGCAGAGCCCACCTTCCCAGAATCACTGTGAGAATAAGTGAAGCTGGCTCTTCGGACATGGACCCTGGGAGCCTAGGAACCCTCCTTTTCCAAAAACCTACTGTTGCCCTTGTTGAAGGCCTGTCTGACAAATAAAATGCCAGAGGAAACTGTTGTCTCTTTTCTATTTTCAAACCATAAATAACCCTCGTTTCCTGGAAAAAGATTGTCTAGACAGAGTTATTACCCCTTGGACAAGCCACAGACCTGGCCTTTAAGAATTTTACTTGAGGCTGTAAGAAATGTCTAACCACTCAGACTTTTAGAGCCTGGGGGTGAAAACTGCCAGGCATGATCAATGGATGCCTGCTCTCTTAGGTCAGAGCCCCTAAGCATGACTATTAAAGATGCCAGTTCTCATTGTGATAAAAACACATTCTCAAAAAGCCACGGGAAGGAAAATTATAGTAATCAATACAGATCAAAATGAAACCGTACAGAGCCACAGAAAAAATAAGTACTATATAAACTCACTCATGGATGGAATCCAAAAATACGACTTCAGCAAGCTGAATGTCAGTGGAGGGTAGGATGGAGAATGTTGTTCAATGAGTACTAAAGATAAAGGTAGCCCTAACAATAGGGTAAGTATCAGATTTTTAAAGATTGATTTAATTTCTTAGGGTGTTTTACCTGTATAAATGTTAGTGGACTACATCCATGCAGTATTCTGGAGTCCAGAAGGCATCAGATCCCTCAAAACTAGAGTTACAGATAATTGTAGGCCACCAAGTGGATGATGGGAATTAAACCCAGATCCTCTGTAAGAGGAGCCCGTGCTCCTAAGCATTGTGGCGTCTCTCCATCCAATATACTGTAGATTTAAAAATGCTGGGAAAAAGGAGTTTGATTATTTTCAACATGAACGACAAATGTTTGAAAAAAACACATAAATGATTCTTTGGTGACTTAAGTCATGATACAGATTATTCAAATGTTCTACAACATACACATGTGTCAAATATCACAGGGTACTTCTTAAGTATGAGTAATTTTATCATTTTGTATGTCAGTTAAAAATTGCTTTTAACAACAACAAAAGGAATCCTGTTTATCAGTGGTCAAGCTTGCTGAGGTTAAAACTGTGAAATTTTGACTTCAACTTCAACTCCATTAAGAACCCCAGAGAGCAGATTAAAAAATTAGAGGCAGCATATGCAAGAAGCTTCCCAGATAAACAATAACCAGATAAACACGCACACACACATGCACGTGCATGTGCACATGCATGCACAATACATTCATGCATACATATGTAAATGGAGACTGTACATGCATTTCCCAGCCACCCAGATCTGATACTATATTAATTACAACACTGCTTGGCCTATTAGTTCAGGCTTCTTATTAACTAACTCTTACATCTTAAATTAACCCATTTCTATTAATCTGTGTATTGCTGTGAGTCTGTGGCTTACCAGAAAGTTTCCAGGCACCTGTCTCCTTCGGCAGCTACATGCTATCTCTTTGACTCCATCTACTCTCTTGTGATATCTCTTCCAACCTGGCTATAGTCTACCCTGCCATAAGCCAAAATAGCTTCTTTATTCAGCAGTAGTAATAAAACACATTTACTGCATACAGAGGGGAATCCCACATCATAATACACAAATACACACATGCACATACACATGCTCATATATGTACACACACATTAACAAACACACACACCAGAATGCACATACACACACACACACACACATACACACACACACCAAAAAAAAGTCCCTGGAAACAGTGAATGATGTAGGAGAGTCTTCTATTTATCTGTTACTTTCATTGGTTAATAAAGAAAC
>LOJH01033959.1:1327-16151 GCA_001685095.1 Ellobius talpinus | reverse complement strand
TCTCTCTCTCTCTGTGTGTGTGTGTGTGTGTGTGTGTGTGTGTGTGTGTGTGATATGCCTTGTCTCATCTCATCTAGTCCAGGCTGGCTTTGAACTCACTATGTAGCTGAGGATAAACTTGAATTTCTGATTCTTTTGCCTTCACTTCCCAAGTGCTGGGATTATAGGCATGTGCTGCTAAGGCTAGTTTATGTAATGCTGGGGATTGAACCCAGGGCTCTATGAGTACTGGGCAAGCATTCTACCCACTAACCTGCCAGGTTCATCCATCTCCAAAATTCAGTCCTTGCTGTTGAGTCTGGAGACTTGTCTGTAGGATTATCCAGATTCTAGAGTCCCAGCAAGCATGATTGTGGACCATGTATGTGCCCCATGCCCACAGAAGCCAGAAGAGGGCATTGGATCCCCTAGAATTGAAGTTACAAATGGTTGTGAGCCACCTGATATGGGTCCTGGGAACCAAACCTGGGTCCCATGCAAATGCAGCAAGTATTTCCAGCCCCAACTCCTTCTGTTTTTGATCCTGACTTCCTACCCATTTTCCTAAGTGTTCACGATAGAGGAATGGCCAAAGGAACCATTCTAAGCTATGATAGGGAGGTGGGGAGGGGGTCTCTAGGAGATCAGGGTCTGTGGAATGAAAAATTGCAGCTTGAAGGTCCTTTCATGCACCTCAGCAAACAGCAAGACAACAAAACTCCTTAGGAAAAAATGCATTCCTCCTTCAGGCCCACACATATGTGCATGCAAATAAGCAGGAGGGGCTGGGAACTCTCCCGGGAACCTGAAGAGTACTCACCTCCAGGAAGAGAGGAAGAAAGGCCCAGAACCCAGGTAGGAGCCCTGCGATTTTCATCTTATCTTTAGTGTTTGAGTCTTTTATGAGAATGAGTTGGGTCATTAAAAATTAATGTTTAAAAATTGTTTGGACTTTCTTATAGTTGTCCCCAAGCCACCTGCTCTGGCCATCCTGTAGCCTCAACACACGCCTAAAATACCTTCCCTGCAAAGGTAAAGGGCCTGGCCCAGTTCATCCATCATTGCCTGCTGCAGAACTTCAGAGTCTTTCCCTGGGTCCCCTTCAGCTCCCCCTTTCCAGATTCAGGACCTAATTTCCTAATCTTCTCCACAGACTATAGCCCAGGGGCCCCTGGCACATGTTGTTCTGTTCTGACCCCCACTGTCATCTCCATAGCCCCACCCCACTGCATATTCCTAGTCCTGCCCCATGGCTGCCTATGGGGATGCAGTGCAAGGGGAAGGACATTTTCTATTTTGTTTCTGGTCGATTTCCTGGTGCTGCCTGGAGTTTAATTCAACTTTGGAGTGCACAGATACTACCGCCCAACATACACATGGGATGCTGTAAGAATTTGTGGGAAGCCCTTCAGAAGCTCACGTGATCTTTCCACAATCCATTTCCCCACCTACTCCCTAGCTCCTTCTTCCGGGGTTGGCTGTTCTCCGGGACTCTGCCACCAGCAACCTGTTGCTCTATCCAGGCTTCCCATTCCTTCTTTAACTCCTTGGGGCAAGCACCTGCCACCTCTCTCTGTGCGACAGCAGCAGTGGTCATTCTTGTGCCTCCAATCATTTCTCCCTTATCCTCCCAGGGAAGGGGAAGTTTGAAATCTTTTGCTGCAGATTCTCGAAGGCTTCCCCTTTGAGTTAGGCTGGAAGGCTTGCATGATTGGTTGGTGTGGATGCAGCTCATGTATCCAACATCCTACCTCCGGTCTTCTGAGCATACTCAGCTCCCTTCCCATGCCCTGTGGCTCTGACCTCTGAGCCTCCATGCATACTTTTCCATGTCCATGATACACTCCCCCATCACCTCATGAGTCTTAAGCTTCAGGTGTGAATTTAGGTAGCACCTTCCCTCATCTCCTTCTCGAATGAGTTCCATATATCTGTCTCTCGGGCTACCTACCATACTTTATATAAGTGCATGTTAAATCTGTCTGCTTCTCCCACCAGCAAGTGATGCCTTGAATAATAGGATTGACCACCTCTTCAAGGGAGGTAGCTCATTCTTACTTTATCACCTGCCAGGTGCTATGCAAAATGATTTCAACATTTTACAACACCTAATTCTCACTTCTGGTGGATGTGGGAGCCACCATTATTTCCAGCTTACAAATGAGAAACCAAGCCTTAAGGAGATTAAAAGAAACATGTCCAGATTCACACAGGTAGTAGATGGTGCAGTAGCTCAAGCCTCCGCAGTAAAAGCTGGGAGCCTGTACTTGACCCGTTGGGTAGGGCCTGTGGGGAGCATTCAGTACCACAGATCTGTTCTTAGCCACTAGCACAGTGCCTGCCACTATGGCAACTCAATACCTGCTTGTGGGATGAATAAATTAATCAAGAGATGTTCAGTAGGGAAGGGACAGGTGTGACACACAGCTCCCTCCTCACCCCTGCTCTGGATTTTCACACCTATTAAACTCATTGAGGGAACTGAAACTATACTAGTTACTCTGTCCTGAAAACATCTGTTATCCAGAAGAGAACATGGTGGCTGCCTGATTGGGCTGAACTGCCTTGATAGGATTCAGTAGGATGGGTCTTGTTGAGGAGGGAGATCCTGGGATCTATGGAGGGGCTTCAGAGTCATTTTAGGAGTTTCAGATTAGCAGACACTAAGTAAGCCCTGAATTCAACACTTGTGTAGGAGGGCAGACACGGAGAAACCAACCCACAGGATACATTGACATTTCATCAAAAGTGGGATTTCTGCTGCTGATTAAGTCAGGAGTTCTCAAAGAGGTGAGTTTTCCACTTGGGGGATATTTACTAATATCCGAAGCCATTTTTGTCCATGCTTCTGACTAGTAGAAGCGAAGGATACTATTAGCATCCTCCCACATTGCAGAATCTACACAGCAGACTTTGCTACTCCAAATGTCATTAGTGCCCCGGCTGAGACGTAAACACTGGCATGAGACAACTGTTGAATGAATGATGCTTGGACAGCTCTCTTATGTAATGGCTTGAAAATGTAGCCTGTGGCGGAGGGGACACTGAGAGGTGACAGCTATCCTTCTGTGCCTTCCCTTTCTCTACCCCTGAAAAGCCTGGTGCCTCTCTATGGTTTCCTTGGCATCTCCCCATTCTTCACTCTCCTGTTAACCATTGTGGGATCAAAGACGAGAAAAATTTGGACAAGAGCACAGCAGGTGGTTCCCAGGTGTGAGGGTGCAGGTCGTTCCCAGGTGCGAGGGTGCAGGTGGTTCCCAGGTGTGAGAGTACAGGTGATTCTCATGTATGTAGGTGATTCTCACCAGGTATGAGGGTTCTTGGCTGACTTTAGCAGATGCTGATGTCTGAGTGTTTGCAATGACTGTAACTTTGCAGGGTCTTTTCTATGAAAAGGGCAAGATGAGAACGAGTAAGGGTGCTGTTGAGTGTGCATGTTATTGGTTGAAACTTGCCTTTTCTGTGCCTGTGGTTCTTGAGGCCTTTGTGCTTCCAGTCTTTGCTGGACTCCAGAAACAAATGTTGCCCAGGTTGTGTAGGTCTTGGTGCACCCTCACGGCTGGAGGAGCATAGACCCTCTTAGGAGAGAATGAACTTCTCTGCCCTCTACCAGTGTCACTCAGACTTCAATACTGAATTAGATGGACCAAAGATTTCAAGGGAGAAATGCTACACAGGGCAAAGGGTAAGAATCCAGAGCACCCAGGGACCTTAGATGTGAGGGGCCAGAAGGAGAATTAGACCTGGTACTGAGAGCAGTTCTAAGAAAGGCTCTGTGGGACCGTTTTCTTGCCAGAGGAGCCAGAGGACCCTGCATTCCACAGGAATGGGGATAAGACTCTGCCATGCCCACTCTAGACCTGAGCTTAGCTTTGTGGTTGTGAATGTGTGGACAGTGCCCCTTCCCTCAACAGAAAGCCAGAAAAGTGCTCAAACCACAGCTCAGCCTCCCTGCTCAGCTCAGGTTCTCTGCTGTCCAGCGCCCTGAACCCCCTCCAACACGGCATCCTTCCTTTGCTCGCCAGCCTTTGCCTTCACATAGTGGCCTTCCCGTTGTGCAGCACAGAGCTCTGCTGCTGTTGCAACCATTCCCCTGTCCCATCAGTCCCAGCCTCATCCTTCCTCCATTTTCTTCCTTCCTGGTAGTCCAAATAAAGTCTCTTCTGGCCTGGCCCAAGCCAGTTCCCACTTCTCCAGCTTCTGTCAGCCCCTGCTCCTGGCCTTTGTGCTGGGTAGATTTTTGTCAACTTTATATAAGGTAGGGTCATCTGAGAAAAGGGACACTCAACTGGGAAGCTGCTCCCTATCAGATTGGCCTGTGGACAAGCCTGTGAGGCATTTTCTTGACTGTAAGGTTGATGTGGAAGAGCAGAGTTGCTGCCTGTGGGCACCGCCACACGTAGGTAACCTGGAGTATGTAAGAAAGCAAACCGAGCAAACCGGAGGGTAAAATCCAGTCAGCAGCAGTCCTCTGTGGCCTCAGCATCAGCTCCTGCCTCAAGGTCCTGTCCTGACTTCCCTTCATGCTGGACTACAACTGAAGCTGAAATAAATCCTTTCATCCCCAAGTTATGTTTGGTTATGGTTTTTTTCACAGCAATGAAAACCTAACTAAGACAGCCTTCTGTTGAAATTTCCATTGCTTGGGGGGCAGGACCCACATCCTAGCACCTGCTCATTCTGGGAGCTGCTGGGAGCCGGTTTCCGGGTAAGGAGGAAGAAGTATTCTACCCCTCTCTCCTTTCTTTCCTTCCTCCACCTATAAAGTGACGGCTTTTCCAGTGGAATAAGAGAGAGCCCTTCCTCCAAATGGGTGGGCCATGTTCAGTAGCCTTGCCAAGCCCAGATGCCAAAGCTATTTGTATTTTTAAAAAGATCTCCAAGATGCTGCCTTAATCTTTCCTTCCTGGAGTTCATGACTTCCAGGCCCCATCTTTGATCTTCCCAAATTTGCCTGTCCTCAGTGTTGCAAGTCACACAGAGAGATTCAAAATGAGTCTCCTCTCCAAAGTCTTTAAATCGGTACTGGCCTTGTGGGTGATGGAGTCCTTGGTCATTATATCCTGGCTTCAAGACCCTGGCCTTTTGCATGAGGCAACACAAGAGCTGGAGCACAGGCACGTGCTGCTGTGATGTATGGCTTTTTATGTGGGTGCTGGGGACCTGAACTCAGATCTTCATGGTTGTGCGGTAGGCACTCTACCCACCAAGCAACTCTCCAGCCCCCTTGTGGGTTCGTTAAGATTTTTTTTTGACATTGTGGTGGCCAGGAAACAGCCACAGTTAATCTGGACAGATAGGTATGACAGTGTCCCATTTGAATAGGAGGCAGCCTGGGCTTAACCCTACACCTGGGCTAGATCCTTATTCCTCATAATGAGAGCTGGACCTAAGACATTGACTTTATTTGGGGATAGAAGGATAGACTCTCAGGCCCCCAGCCTGATCTGTAAAAGAAGGTTTTCATTTTGATAGCCCAAAGCTCCCTGGGACTATTGGAGTTGGAGGAAGGAGCTTAAACATATTGTCCGAGGATCCTTTCAGCCCCTGGGTCAATACATAGAAATAGCAGGCAGCAACCTTTTACCTCGATGTCAGGGAGTGTCCATTCTCTACTTCAAAGCTCCTGTTTCGCAGCAGGTGGCTAGGTAGCCAGTGGGCACCCTGTCCCTGGGATGTTCGAGTCAAGGCTGGACTCCCAGTTGTTCATGAAGGATGTGGGTGGCATAAATAGCCTTGTGGCTTTGTGCCCTTGCTGGGAGACAAGCTACCTGAATTTGAATCTGTGGACAAGAGGACATTTCATTGATCTTTTTGCAGATTGTTTACCTGCCAAATGGGGCAATCAAGCACTTCATAGGATTGTCCCAAGAGTCAGAAAGAAGTGGAAGAGGTCCTTCCCCCACACGGACTGCTCAGGGCCAGCTATTAGTTACATAATTCTGTGACAGATAGTCGTATCAGGAGGCTGCCTTTATGAGTGAAGTCTTCCCTTCCAGTTCTGAACTCGGAAGAAGGAGATGCTTTGGGGAGCACCAGTCCCAGCTGGTATGTTTTGAGTGTTTGGTATGCGCCAGCCATTACGAAAGCCTTGCTCAATGACTCAAATTACTTTCAGATACTTGCTGGCATGGAAGAACCACGAGATCAGAATCTGCTGCTGTCCAAACGCTTGCCAGTTCCAGCTTCACAGAGTCAACTCAAGCCCAGAGATGATGCGCACAGTTTGTTCCTGACAGATTTATGCCATGTTGAGTGCCCAGAACTCCTCCAGAGCCGGTTAAAGATCTGCCCCCATCACCCGTCCACATAGCAAGTTCACAGCGGCAGGAACTCTAGCCTGCGGTGTTCCTAGGTTGCACTGGCTGAAGGCATCCCAAGAGTTGATGTCCCTGTCCACACTGCTTGTGTTTAAATAGTCTTCATCTATGCATCTGGGATGGAAAGAGGACTTGATTTTAGCCATAGGCTTTTCTGGGGTTTCTTACTATAGCTCCGTATAGCTGTATGGTCAGGGGCAAGCCTCTTGACCTTTGTTAGCCTTGGTTCCTTCTCTTCTGAGATGGAATACAGTGTGCTCCTCAAAGGTCATAGTGAAGATGAAGTGGGAATGTCAGAGCACTGTGTGGCTTGCCAGGGGCTGTACGAATGAGGCTTGTCATTTTGATGAAATCCACAGGCCTCTTGAAGGCTCTTCCACCCCCTTGATACTGGCCACAATACAAGGGGTCAGTATGTACTTTATGACCATCAGAGGAACAAGAGACCTTCCCTGGGAGGGGGACAAGGCAGATTCCCAGGCCTGACCACTGCACCCTCCATCTCTTGCACTTAGTGTACGACGCACAGGTCCCTCCAGCCCTAGTTTGCTCACCTCTCTTCCTAGTTGTAGCCTTGGATCATAAAAACCAATATGGAATCCTTTTCTGCCCACAGAAGCCTTTCAAAACCAACACACTGAATTTTTTATGGTTTCTGTGTATTTTTTACTTTCAAAAGGTGGGTGGAAAGACAAGCAAAGATGGCCCTTTGTGCCCAAGGACAGGATCCAGCAAAGCTTGGGGAGGAAGGGCCCTTTCTGATCTCTGAAAACCCCTGGCTCAACCTCCTTATCCTCACTCCCTGACATACGATTTTTGATGTGCTCTGACTAATTAATTTAAAGTGACGATCATCTCAGATGAGGTTGTAAATTAGTTTCAAATGGCCCAGCCAGGGCCACCCACTACCAGAAGATCATATTGCAGGGACTACACCAAGGCTCAAACAACCCTCCACAAAAGGGGAGGGGCACCCTGAAACCTCGAGCAAGAGCAGATTTCCACACTATCCTCACTGCAACCCAAAGAAAGTGGAAACAGATGGGTGGCGGCTTTGATAATGAGCGCAGCAATCAAGTTTAGATTTAAAAAAAAATAGCTCAACCTTACCCAAAAGGGATGGGTCTGACAGTAAAATCCCAGACACATAATGTTCTGTTTAAGAGGCTATTGACATATTAGCTAGGAACAGAGTGGGTGCCGAGAGAGCTTAGCCATGTCTCCTGGAGCACCCTCATTGTCCCCCGGCCTCCTAAGGCAGACGGCTCAGAGCACTAATTGAAAGCACCTTGGGGCCTTTGGATTGGGCTGATGGTCATATTACCCCCTGGAAATCACTTAGTGTTCTCAGGAGAGTTGCCTGCTGCCTGCTGCCAGGGCTGAGAGCAGTGCAGAGGCACTTCTGGTTTTAATCGAATTAAGCTTTGTAGTTTGTCTGTATATATATATGATTTGGGGGGGTTAGGGGTGGGGGCGGGGCAAGGGACTTGAGACAAAGACAAGGAATTCAATATCAAGACAAAGAGAAAACTAACACTGCTGCTGTGGACTTGGACGCGTGTCTCAGTTAGGCAATCTGACAACTGAGTAGCTCAGGCCAAATTCCAGCATCTCTAGGTGAGGAGGGCAGTGTATATATATGTGTTTGTGGAGGCCCAAGGTTCACTTTGGATGTCATTTCTCAGGGCACTATGCGCCTTGGTTCTGTTTTGTTTTGAGAGCTGGGTTGTGGGGACCAAACTCAGGTCCTCAAAGCTGTGTGGTAAGCATTTTACCAACTGAGCCCAGCCCGCACCCCAAACCCTGGTGAGCCTCGGGCCCACTTTTAGGGTCCCCGTGGGACTCAGGTGAGATGATGGATGTATTGTAGCTATACCCGGAAAATGCTAGTGACCCACCTCTTCATGGCATTTTTCCCAGCATCTCTGGTGACTGCACTGGACAGAGCAAGGAGAAGGGTGGCAGGCCTTTGAGGTGTTGGGCTTTGCTTTCTCTAGCTCTGTCTGCCACTTTCCAGTTCCAGGTTGTGGGCTGGTTGTGCCTTCAGACTGACCCTCAACTCCTGTCCACCAGCCCAGGCAGTAAGGAGTGGTGACATGAGGACAGAACAGCCCCGGGGCTTAGCACCCACTTCAGCAATGGTGCACTCATTGCCCGTACTTGGCACCTGCAGAACACTCAATGGTTGTTGAGCCAGCCAATCAATACCCACAGGCGTTTGGATCAGGAAGAGAAAGCAATAGTTTTAGAAAGTATCGAGACAAAATCAATTCCCCCGACAGCCCCAGGCAGCTCCTCTAGGGAGCATTTGAAGGAGATGAGTGACATGGGTCTGGGCCACGCAGCAGCAGGTTGTTGGGTGCCCCTGAAGAGGAGACAGCTTCGAACAGAACAATCGTGGTTGGGTCCAGCGTATATTTGCACATTTGCCAGCTCAGTCATTTTGGAAAAAGCAGAGCTTCAGTTCTATGTCAAGCCTCCTCTCAGGCTGTTTGCAAAAGCTGTTTGGATATCGTTTATGACTACCCGGGGGACAGGGACTGAGGCTGCCACATTGGCCGGATATCCTGGGCCTCTACCAGGTGCCTGCATGCAGGAGATGAACGGTAAATAATGAACAGCAAATGCAGGCCCTGTTCTCTTTTCTTTCCCCCGTTAGCAGGCCAGGGTGAACTCTGAGCTCTGACACCTTCCATTTGGAGGGTTTGATGTTCACCTTCTCACAGATCCTGAGGCTGTGCTCGCAGGGTGACCCTTTTCTGGAACCCTGCTCCCAACTCTTTGTTTTAGGGTAACCCAGACCAAGTACTCTTTTATAGCCCCCATTCTGTGCCAGCCTCCTGACTCCTTGCTCTGCATTCTCCCACTACACCTGCACCAGGGTCACTTGTGATGCTGACTTCCTCTGCAGGACCTTGAGGAGGGACATGCCACCAAGCAAGAGCTCGGGCTCTTCAGGCAGAACTACAAAGGCAAAACCACAGGGTGCAGGGACTGGTTAATACTGGCCAGTGGCCCAGCAAGATGTCAAGGCAACGTCCGTGGCGTATTTAACCCCTTCTCCTTTCCAGTTCCATTCCAGCCCCATGTCTCTCCTCTTCTCCACATTCCCTCCTAATCCCACATTAAAAATCTAGGCCTCCATAGCCCTTAGGCAAAGGGGAGATTAGGAGGTGGGGCGGAGAGAATTCTTCCATGGTTTATCAGCAAGAGCCCTGGCAACTGTGTTTTTCCTCCAGCCTTGCAAAATGTCCATCTGCTGGCTGTCTCCTAGACCCTTGGAGCGGTGCAGTCCACGGCACCGAGTCAAGTTAGACGTTCGGGGTATTGCTAAAAAAAACAAAAAACTTCCACACGCCTCTCCACCACCCAGTTTCCCTGCACTGCCAGTGCCTGCTCTCGCAGCTGGAAGGAATCTCCCCTTCATCTGCTGCATTCAGTCTTTCACTAAGCCCCATCAATTTTGCCTTTTGAAATTCCTTTTATGCGGGTCCTTTCTCCCCTTTCCACTGCTAATCCCGAGGGCCTGGCTCTCACTCCTGCACGCCTGAGCTGCTGCGTCGAGAACCTCTTGGCAGAGTTCCCTGTCTCTGGCCTCTGTGTCTTTAATGTATTCCACACGGTCAGACCACATTCATGGTTCCCAGGCTGTTTTCATTTAGGAGGCCTCAGCTCAAAGCCCTGAAGCTTTCCAGGACGCTTGGCACTGTCTCCATAGCTGTGCAGCTCCCTTGACCAGTAACTTCTGCCCGCCTTGGTAGCCGCGTTAGTTTCCTGGGGTGGCTGTAAGATGAGCTCTGAGGCTTAAGACACCTGAAACTCTCTACCGCCTAAGTCCTGAGTCCAGAAATGGGTGCTGAGTTTTCCGGGTCTGAATCAAGTTGTCTGTCCAATGCTTCTGTAGGAGGCTCTTGGGGAGAGTCAGCTTCCTGCCATTGCTGTCTTTATCTGTCTCTGGGGTCACATGGTCTATCTTCTCTGTAATTAAATCCCTCTCTGCTGCCCCCTAGAACCTTCTATAAGGACACTTGTGATTATTTTGGGGTCTGATTATTCTAGGATCCTTTGCCCTCTCAGTGCCCTCAACTTCCCGTTTGTGAAGTCCCCTTTGCTATGTGCCCTGGTTCACTTTAACTGGGTACAGCCTAGAGCCACAAGAGAGGGAGTTTCACCCAAGGAAATACTCAGGTCAGGTTGGCCACCAGGCCATGCCTGTGGGGGGGTTCTCTTGACTGTTAATTGATGTAGGAAGGCCTGCCCACCGTGGGTGGTGCCATTCACTGGGCAGGTGGTTTTAGCTGGGTAAGGGGCTAGCTGTGTGTAAGCTGATGAGCGAACCAGAAAGCAATGTTCCTCCATGGTTTCTGCTTCAAATTCCTACTTCAGTTCCTGCCTTGACGCCCCTAATGATGACTGTGACCTGGAAGGGTGAGCCAGACCAACCTCCTGGAAGCTGCCTTTGGTTGGAGTGTTTTCTCACAGCAAAGGAAGGAACGTCAGAATGCATTGTGAAGGAAAAGTTAGCAGATCCCAAGTATTGGGTCATGGGTGTCTTGGGGGAGGGGTGGGTGGCAGACCTTACAGTGTTCTGTTTTGATGTTGTGCATTTACTGTTTTAAAGCTGGTACCCACCTCTAGAGAAACAATAGAGGATGGTAACTAGGCAATGTCTTTGAGATGCTTATGGGCTTGTATTCAGCCTCGGGGAACACTGGGCCTGCTTGTAGTTCAGAGTCTGGGAAGTACATTTTTCAAAGACAGCCCAAGCTGGCAATGACCTTGAACTTCTGGTCTTCCTGCTTCTCCCTTCCCTCTGGGGTTACAGGCTTGCTCCACGCACAGCTTATGCTGTGCTGAGACTCGAACTCAGGGGTTTGGGAATGCTAGGCAAGCATTCTCCCAACTGAAATATAGCCCTGGGACCCAGGGAAACATTTTAAAGTTCACAGCTTTCCATGTGTTACCTTGAAACCCTGACCCTTTGTTTCTGTCACCAGATGCCCTTGTGTGCACTGTCATTGTGACCTCAGAGGAAATCTTAGTGTCATCCTGAGCCCAGGTGCTGTGCTACTGACCTCCCTTAGAACCTAGGAAGTCGAGCTTGGATGGCAGGTACGCAGTCACCAGGATGACTATTGCCACATCACTGTGTGACCGTCTCAGTGAACGGATCCCTTTGAATCCATCTCAGACTTTAGTTCATATAAACTTATTTTAACGGAAGCATTTAGACCCTTCCATAGATAGAAAGTGAGTACCACTTATAGACAAGGCTAGAAAGACAAGCATACTGAAACAAGACTTTTTTTGCCTAAAACTTAGATAATAAAATGTAAAGTGATAAAATTAAGTTGATTGGTACAGTCTAAAATTAATTCACAAACATGACAAAATGAATGGCTCTGACCAGCCAGGCATAAAAGATTTTTGAACTTGATGTCAATGGATTGGAGATGACCATGGCTTCAATGGGAATTAAATTATAGTGTTTTGGGGTTGAAATTTTATATTGAGAACTTCATCCCACATGTGCCCATAATTGGAAAGGTCACATTATCATTATCCAGGTGGTGGGTGTGCATGTGTGCTAACGCACTGGAGATTGAACTAGGGCCTTATGGATAGGTAAGCCAGTGAAGTATAGTACATCCCCAAACTTTGAGTTTTGTTTTGTTTAAAACAGAGGCTTGTTTTGTTTCTCTGACAAGTCTGGAGCTCAGTATGTAGTCCAATCTAGCCTCCAATATTTGGCAATCATCCTGTCTTGGCCTCTTGAGCACTAGAGTTGCAGGGACAGATGACCACACCCCTGTAGATGGTAAAAAGTTAGATTATAATGTTATAGTGTGTGTGTGCTTATGGTGCATGTGAGAGCTTGGCTCTGTTCATACATGTTTCATGTGAATTTGTGACCGTGACCTTCTTTCCCCAAGTACGGGGGGTTGTAGCTGGAGTTATATGCCTATTGCACTCTACAACTGAGCCTCAGCCCTCTTTTTACTTTTTATTTTGAGGCAAGGTCTCAGTTTCTCACGTTGGCCTTGAACTCTTTCGGTAGTCCAAGCGGGTCTCTAACTTAAAATCCTCCTGCTTCAGTCTCCACAGTATCTAGCATTCCAGGCCTGTACCACTAGGCTTTCCTGGTCTTATGTTTATTTGGAGATGGTGTTACTGTGTAGCCCAGGTTAGCCTTCTGCCTTACCTTGTTCTGGGATTGCAGGCAAACTTTCTAACATGGCCTGTGAACCCCCTTATAGCTGTGGTTTTCTCCTTCTCTGGTCTCTGTTCTCCCTTCTATGGGTAAGGGTTGTCTTGAACCCATTTACATTAGAAAATAGATTATAGCCATAGCATTGTGTGTGTGTGTCCATATTCAAATATGTATGGGTGCATGCATGTGCACAAGTACATGTGGAGGCCAGAGGCTGATATCTGGTGTCTGCTTCTATTCCTCTACACTTTATGTGTTGAGGTCACTGAGCTCAAGCTCACTTAGTCTAGCTGATCAGCTTGTTCAAGGGATACTCAGATGCTGATATAACAGGCAGTCACCACCACACTTGCCTGCCATTTACAATGGTCCTGGGGATCCCATCTCTGATCTTCACACTTGCATGGCTAGTGGTTTACCCAGAGAGCCATTGCCCCCAGACCCCAGCCACACCCATGATATTCTTAAATAGTATATCATTTAAGGTTTGCTTCAACCTAGACCTGAGCATCCATCACACATGTCTCTTTCCATCAGCAGCTTCTGAGAGTAAGTAGACTCTGGTGTCTGTATACTCGGAATGTTCTGAAAGATTCAGGCTGCTCTTAGTCACCAAGATGGATCTGGACGAGGCAAGAATCAGCTCTCCAGCTCTCCAGCTCCCCATCAGCTCTCGACACCAGTTTCATCTCTACCTCAGGAAGTAGAATTTGAAGGGAGGTGAAATTAAAATTTCTTTCCTTTCCTCCTACTGTTTGTATGATGCTTTCTGTGAGGAAGAGAGCCTCCGACAGGCCTGCTTGCAAGGTTGACCCTTGGCTGGTACCCCAGACATGGCCTTCAGTAGTGGCCCCTCCATTCCCTGAGTGACTCCCTGGGCTTACCCTGTCCCAGCAGGATGGCTTCTGTCTGGGGAGTGTGCTGGGCAGAGGACACCTGTGACAAGTATCCCATGCTCTGAGCTCTGGATCTCCTGAGTGTTCCTGGTTGAAGCATGTCACATGTGTTATCACCACTGGCTGCCAGGGAATAAAGCACTTCCATCTGTAAGAGGGGACTCAAGACTTACTCTAGGTTTAATGTGGAATTTTCCTCTGTATGCTGTGATTACCATTAATGAATAAAGAAACTGCTTTGGGCCTATAGCAGAGCTATAGGGGAACAGAGCTAGGTGGGGAAAACTAAACAGAATGCTTGGAGAAAGAAGGGCAGAATCAGAGAGAAGCCATATAGCCCTGCCAGAGACAGACGCTGAAACTTTAGCTGGTAAGCCACAACTATGTGGCCATACACAGATTAATAGAAATGGGTTAAATTAATATGTAAGAATTAGCCANTATAGCAGAGCTATAGGGGAACAGAGCTAGGTGGGGAAAACTAAACAGAATGCTTGGAGAAAGAAGGGCAGAATCAGAGAGAAGCCATATAGCCCTGCCAGAGACAGACGCTGAAACTTTAGCTGGTAAGCCACAACTATGTGGCCATACACAGATTAATAGAAATGGGTTAAATTAATATGTAAGAATTAGCCAATAAGAAGCTAGAGCTAATGGGGCAAGTAATGATTTAATTAATACAGTTTCTGTCTGATTATTTTGGTTCTGGATGGTCGGGATGAACAAGCAGCCTCCTCCTACAAACTGATGTGCCAATGTGGTGGACAAAATCCATGTAAAACCTGAGAAAGCTTAAAAAGGAAACCTAGACACAGAAGAACAGAGTTAAGCAAGGTTTGGTAGTGGGCTCTGTTTGCTAGAAGCAAGCAGAGGCATGGCTCCTTGAAGAGAGGTTTCCCTGATTCAGAAGTAGCAGGAAAAAAAGCCACCAGTGCATCCTCTGATCTTTTGGGAGACTGAATATTTGGATGGGGTTTGTGAGCTGTGTGCCTGGAAGTGGAGCAGTGTGTGTGGCTCTCAGAGGAGGTGAGCAGCTCTACCATGCTGGACTGGGTGGGGCAAGCAGGCACTTCCATATTTCCCCTAAAATGACACAGCTTAAGTTTGTAAGAAGCCATCCTGATCAGAAAAGAATTACAGATACACAGTAGGACAGGTTCAGACATAAAAGACCTCTAAATGAGACACAGTGTGTTTAAAAATGTACATAGGCTTGGGAGAGAGAAAAAAAGAGTATAGAGAGTTATAAAAAAAGTATAGAGAGTTATAAAAAGAAGTATAGAGAGTTACAAAAAGAAGTATAGAGAGTTATAAAAAGAAGTATAGAAAGTTATAAAAAGAAGTAAATGTTTTTTAAAAAGAAGATAAAGTCTTTAAAGAGACAGAGTACAGACAGTCATAGATTAAAGGAGTAAAAA
>LOJH01033958.1:437-15796 GCA_001685095.1 Ellobius talpinus | reverse complement strand
GGAGTTGAAGAATTTATAGTTATAGTTTTCCTTAGTTATTATATGAGATAAAGAATATATAAATATTGTCACTGTAATTCTTGCTTGATACCTGTTTCCTTATATGTAATTTTACTATGTTAAAGTTAAAAACTTCCTTTTTTTAAACAGAAAAGGGGAGGTGATGTGGGATTTTCCTCTGTATGCTGTAATTACCATTGATTAATAAAGATTGTCTTGGGCCTTCATAGGGAATAGAGGTAAGTAGGGAAAACTAAAGTAAATGCTGTGAGAAAGAAGGTAGGGTTAGAGAGAAGCCATGGACCTGCTCCTGGAGACAGATGTGTGGAAACTTTGCTGATAGACCACGACCTCGTGGTGATGCACAGATTAATGGAGATGGGTTAAATTAAGATGTAAGACTTAGCAATTAAGAAGTTAGAGCTAATAGGCCAAGCAGTGACTTAATTAATACAGTTTCTGTGTGATTATTTTGGAGCTGGGCAGCTGGGAATGAACAAGCAGGTTCCTTACAACAGTGTATGATTGAACACATATATGCAGGAGACCACCAGTAAAGCACAGACTCATGAAAGGATATTTTGCAAAAAACCACAAAACTCAGGAAAGGATAATCTCTGGGCAATATAATTAATTGTCACTTAAGAGATTTGTATAATAACTTCTCTATGTTGATTTTCAAACAACTGTCTCATAAGCAATATGTTACTAACAGCTGTCACATAGAGTCATAATAAAAGGGACTTTGTGGGGAGAGTTTTATATTTCTCTTTCCAAGAAGATTCTGAAGAATATCAACCAAGTTCACATTCCCTTTCCAGTAATATGTGGAGTGGATATATGTGCTTGTGTTTGTCCTTATGCCTGTGTATACATTCAAGTATGCACAATTTATGTATACCTTCCCTGTGCTTTCTCTACCCAGGTAGCATCAGTCATACAATTTTCTGACATATAGATGAAAAGAAATCTTATAGATTGCTGAACTAAATTAATATACACAAACATCTTCCTCTTCAGATATCATTCATTACAATATGATTATTGAGTTTCAAAATAATTATTAATCACTGTTCACTTGAGTAATACAAGCAATAAAGACCAGAATTAAATGTTTAAAATCATTAACTCAGGTAATAAATAAAAAAGGAAATAAATGTGCTATAAAATGTACATATCACACTCACACACACACATACACACACCATACAAAAGACAGATAGAGACGAATCCAATGCTGTTATACTCAATTCAGCTAATAGTTTGCAATTTTGCAATTGAAAGAAAGCATGTTATCCATTCATAAGAAACTGGCATCTAAAGTCAAACACCACGTGTCTATCAGATTTAAATAGATATTTTGTTTAATGGTGTAGGATGCCTTCTGTATTTGTGTTGATTTTATTGTTTGAATAAAGAGACTGCCTTGGCCTTTTGATAGGGTAGCACTTAAGTGGGTGGAATAGACAGAACAGAATGCTTGGAGGAAGGGAAGTATGGCAGATGCCATGCTTCTTCTGCCTGAGACGGACACTGGTTAGACTCATCCCGGTAAGCCACAGTCAAGTGGTGGTACAGATTATTAGAAATGGGTTGAATCAAGATGTGAGAGTTAGCCAATAAGAGGCTAGGACTAATAGGCGAGGCAGTGTTTAATTAATACAATTTCTGTGTGGTTATTTCAGGGGTTAAGCTAGCCATAGTTCCCTACTACAGTTTAATGTGCATTTAAATTTAAAATGAATCACCCCACCCCACCCTCACATTACCTTGTGTCTCTGGTGCTTGCATACAGTATATTTTCATCTACTTTGATGCATAAACAATAAGCTTAATGATTATGTTTCCTAGATTAAGTTTGTTCTCATTTTATGCAGGCAATATATGGCTAAAATAAAAATGAAGCCCTCAGTAAACATATGTAGGTAAATGTACGTGCCCTGTTTCAGATGTAGTTAGCAAACAAATGAGGAGTAGATTATAGAGACAAATCCAGATGCAGAGTGGTCAAACGGTACATTTGAACTCAATTTGTTGTGACTGACTCTTGGTGTGCCACCCTGAAGAAGAGAGCTAAAGTCATTGAGCCCATCCTAAAATACAGACCATGTGCCCATCAGATAACAAAGGGAGGTTCATTCTCAGAAGAATACATGAACTCCATTACATACAAATTAACTGAAATGGCTTTCCCCATCTGTTCAAACTTTATTTATAAAACTGTTTTACATAAACACTCACAGGTAGGTTTTCTGTAGTTTGACTTTTTCTGTAGTGACATTTTATGTCTAATAAATCCAGGAATGTCAAACCCCATTCCCAGAAATGAAAATATGAAGGTTCTTCATGCCCCTGAACAAGTAGAGAGAGTTGGTTTCTTTAGGTTCTTACCTGGGTCCTTTTGTGGAAGCATGGGACCCCTCAGCTGAGAGCTAGGACAAAGATACCTGAGGGTGGGCTGAAGAGAAAATTATATGGTCCTGAGACCCAAAGCTCGGTTCAGTGCAACATGCAGGCTTCATTCCACCAATAGTTACATTAGACTAAGTTTATACATGGCAGTCTGTACATCTGGCTGCTACAGGCTGTTGGCTTCTAAAGCTATAGTAGCAATGTGTAAAAATTGCCATACACCCATCTCTTAATATTTACACACGATTGATGTCAGAACCCTGTTAGATACTCAGGTTCTCTGCATAAAGTGAAACAGAATTTTCACAGAACCTCTGCAAACCTTCCAGTCTATTGTAAAGCTCATGTAGATTACCTATAATAACAAATACACTGTAAATGCTATGTATTTAGTTGTTATAATGAACTCTTTGGGGGATGAAAATGAAGTTTTCTGCATAAATTCAGCAGGAATGTAAATTTTGCAAACATTTTAAGTGCATAATTAGTAGAATCCACGAATGAGAGAGCCTTGCGTATGAAGGACAAACATATGTCAAATGCTCTTATGACTAAAATGCCAACAAACTTGCAGCAGAAGTTAATTTATGCTGCAAAATTAACTCTGAGTGTGTATGTGTGCGCACACATGAATGTGTGTGTGTGTGTGATGATTGTACTCCATATTCTACTTAGAGGTGGAGAAACATCAGGTTATTTATCATATGTGTTTTTTCTATCAAAATGGCATGGGTAAATTTGAAAGTAAGTTGATACATTCGTTTTAATATCTGTGTTTTGACACTGTCCATTTTGGATTAAATTATATCACCATGAATGTTTTTATTATCTGATCTGAAAATATTCAGTATGATTTCACCTCCTGCAATAATTTAGTTTATTTGTCTCTCTTTGTTACCACATGTATTCAAAGTGATATTACATCTACAGAGTCTTGATAATAATGAATTAATTGTTCTGTTGAATCATTGAGTTTATTTGTTCTGTTGAGATCTCTTCAAATTGAGAAAGGCAAATCCCATAAGCTTGAAATTTAGGCTCTTTAATTAATCTCTTCCCTCATTCAAATGAGGACTGACTTAAAAAATAAAGTTGCTCAGTGCATTATTCCCTCTTAAGTCACACATTTGGTTAAAATTTTGAAATTATTTTTAATCAAAGAAATGGGGAAGACTGAGTGGATCATGTTCACTGTAGATTTAAAATGACAAATGCCTTAATTTTTGATGACCTCTAAGTAGAAGCATCCAAGATACCATACAAAGTGTACAAACAAGCTAACATTACATTGTTCACCTATATATTTTTATACCACTCCTCATCTTCAGGAATGTTCCAAATGCTGCCCCAGAAGTCAGATGAACAACCTAGTTCACCAAAAGTTTCATAATATATCTTAGTAAATTTTTCCCTGCATATACCTACGGAGTGAAATTTGCTAGGAATAATGCCTAATTATTCATTATTCATTCATTACAATATTGAATTGACAGAAAATCACATGGTATTTCCAAAAACTCAGAAACTGATACTTTGTTAACTTCATTAGCTCTTTTTCTCATTATCAAAAAGAAAGGACTTCAGTGAGAAAGAATTATATTGTCTCACAGTTCAGTGAACTCACACATCAGTAAGCAAAGAAGCAGAAAAAGTAAAATGCCAATACTTGGCTTGCTTTTTTCTTCCCACCTTCATTCAGTCCCAGAACCCAAACCATGAGACAGTTCTACCCATATGGAGGGGCCATTCTTAATCTCATCAGTTAATCTCCTTGGGACCCTCCCTAGAAGACATACCAAATCCATGCTTCACTCATTCCCTAGGCATTTCTTTAAGCAATCACATTGACAGTCAAATCAATCATCACTCCATTTCACTACATATGCTAATTAAAGACAAAGCCCAACACAAGATTTTTGTTTCAGTAATGGTTTTTCAAAAAGACTATGTATCAAATGCATGTAAAAACAGTTGGTTCTGTGGAATTTTTTTTCTACTTAAGCAGGTTGGTATGAATTTTGCAGTAAATGAAAGGAAGGCAAGATGATGAGATTCCCAAATTGGGGAGCAACTGGAGGCTACATTTTTCTCTGATACCCTGAATGTACTGAGGATACATGAAAAAATAGGCTAATAAAAATGTTTTGGTTTTTCTTTTAAATTTGGTTTTGTTTGGCGAGGGGGTTGCAAGGGCAGAGGGTGGTTGTGAGGGGATGGGAAGATGAGTGGGATCAGAATGCATGATGTGAAATCCACAAAGAATCAATAAAAGTTTTAAAAAATCAACTTTCCAAGGAACAAATTTATATGGTTATGAAAAAGAGAAATATAACTTTACAATGTAATCAAAGTGGATATCAATGTATTCTTTGCCATGAGACAGATTGAAAACAAATGTTTAGTATCTCCACAAATGCACAGAACACAATTCCCATGCTTCACGAACCTTGTACTTCTCTAAACGTGAGCCTTGGATGCAAGTTAAAATACAAAAGTGAAGCATTGTTCTGGGAGTGCAGAGACTGGAAAGGTATTGGTGGAAGCTGGTGACTTGCATATTAAGCAGGTCTGAGATTACATATACCTAAAGTTGATTGAGTCAGACCCCCACCAACACACCTGCTCCAACAGATGCTTGAAGAAGCCACACTCTACATCCTCCTACTGCTTCTTCCCTGTCTCCTTTCTTCCGTGGGGTGTTGCACCCTTTTATGATGGGTAGAAGAGGGACCCAGAATCAGCTCCACATTAGCTCATGGACTCCATTGTGAACTCACACAAAGGCATGCAATAAAAGGAGCAAGAGGGGTCTTGGTGTGGTACTGAGTGTGCACTGTCCTTCCAGTGTTCCACAACTGCAGTGATCCACATGCAAAGGGATGGAGTAGCAGTCTTATCAACCAGGAGATGAAAATAGAAGCTCTAGATGGTTCTTCCCAGCCATAAACTAACAGCAAAGATTCAGACCTGGAGTCAAGGGACTGGAAGAGATTACGGTTTTACCTAAATTATAGCTCTTTGTACCTCAGCATCAAGATTTGTGTCTAAAGTGAGCATGCTTGCTATTATTGCATATGCAAAGATTTATTAATGTTAATGTAAGCCTGGGTTTTTCATTGTTTTTATTGGTTTCTGGTTTTATCCTTTGTCCTCTCTCTTTCCCTCCTTTCCTTTCATCCATCCTCCCATCCTTCCTTTCTTTGTTAACACTGTCCTATTTATGAATTTAAGATCTCTGCTTCATATTTTTCTAATTGTCATTAAAATGAAATGTGGTATTTTAAAGCGTATTAATTTTGAAATTTTATTTTATAATTGAAAATTTTCCAGGTACCACCATGTTGCAGCTTCAAAGCCAATTTAGTCTGCATTTGCATTGAGCAAGGCTAGTATCTTTCCTAAATCAGAATCTAGAAGTGGCCATGGGGGCATCAGAGTGCTTCTTGAGGGATCCAGCTCTGTGGGCTTAGCTGCAGGGCACACTGAAGAAGATAGGAAATATGTGCCCCTAGTCAGAATTGTGTCACTCAGGATACTAGTTGCCTCCCTGGATGTCCAGAGCTACTCCTTATCCAGGTCAATCTACTACATGACTCAAAGGACAGCTGTTAATGTCATCCTCATCACATACACACAGGCCTATGAATTCTGCCCCAGAGTTGCTCTAAGAACTGGGCAAAACTGTCTATAAATGGAGGGAACGCAAAGAATTTCCAAAACAAAATTGACAAAAAGTGGAAAGAAAAAAGGAAAAATATTCAAAACAAATCCTAGGTAGAGAGAGAAGAAAATCAAATGTTGATAAAATTGATATCCGAACTGAAAGTGGTGGCTCATAGCTATCATCTCGGAATGTGAGGTAACAAGGCAAGAGGATTCCTATAAAATTCCAGGTCAACCTGGACTAGAGAGTAAGACCTTGTCTCACAAACAAAAATTAAAAAAAAACAACCCAGCTGATATCTTAGTGCTTCATTTCCTCCTTTATAAAAGTGGGTGGAACTAAGAACATGGTTCGGTCCCTAGCATATTTGCCATGCAATTGTGAAAACCTGAGTTTAGCATCCATGTGAAACTCTGGGTATGGTGATCTGTGCTTTTATTCCCAGTGCTGAGAAGGGGGAGACATGCAGATTCCCAGAGTGCATTGGTCAGTTAGCCTAGCCTACTGAGCAAGCTACACATCAAGTGAAAGACCCTGTGCCAACAAAAGTTAGGTAGGAAGACACCACCTTTGATCTACACAGACATGTGCGCACACACACACACACACAGAGAGAGAGATTGAGAGAGAGAGATTATGAGTAAAATAAAATCAACAAGTTCAAGCACAAAAGAATATTGTCTCTAGGAGTGCTTTTAATCCTGTAAGTCCTTGTGAATTAAACATATAGTTTATTGTTATCCAAAATGTGTGTGAACTTTTTAGGGTTATTTCCCAGACTGTTTTATTTTTGGACATTTTCTCCATAGTAGCTCCTTGATATTCATAAGAGATATACCCTCAGAGATTTAAGGATCCTAAATCTGCCAAAAGTTTTATGGTATACCATTTCTTCCACAGAATGAAATAAAATTTCCAAATGGACTTCTGTGTAAGGTATATTTATTTAAAAGAAGAGCTTGAGATATTATGATTTATATAAACTTAACAAGTTTTGCTGGAGACTTTTCAGAAATAAGGCGCGTTGGTTATCTCTAAGGAAGAGTAACATATTGTATTTCCTATACTTAATTCAAACTTAAATTTTGGTGGAGCGGGCGATACATGAGAATCTTGCTAAACAGTAGTGTTCAATGGGATAGCCTTTAGGAAATGCTTAGGTCATCCATTAGTAGTTCCAGAAGTTTCTGTTTTATAATGGAATTTGATACTAAGTAAATGGTATTAAAATTTCAATTTATCTGCAATGTTTGTTTTCTTTTTATAAATTATAATATTTTTAGGTTTTTTAACACTTTCGTCATGAGTGTCCCTAACTATATTAGATAAATGATTATCTGGCTAATTGTTATTTTCTGAAGATTCAGAATCTAAATTTGCCTTCCTAACTAGAGAAGCCAGTGTGCTGGCCTGGGTCTAGAGCAGGAGTATCTAAGAGAGTATCATACAGTACACTGAATTATGAGGCAGGAGTATCTAAGAGGGTATCATATAGTACACTGAATTATGAGGCAGGAGCATCTAAGAGAATATCATACAGTACACTGAATTGTGAGGTAGGATCCAGTTTGTCCCCAAGTAGAGGTGCCAAGAGCTTGTATTCAGTAGTTGGGGGAAAAACAGCATGACTGGAAGATTAACCTTGATTAACCTGGCTCCCAATCTTTCTGAGAATCTTCAGAAACTTCTCATTTCTGCAACTGGACCAGTCTTCTTACTGTGATCAGGCATCTTCTACCATCATTCGATGAACATTAAGGAATTTAGTTTAAACCTGAGAAAAATAATAACTAACATACTGTATTATTCTCAAGAATTTTAAAGCATAATAAAACAAAGCAAGGTATGGAGAAAGCTGCTGGGAAGTGAAATTTAAGCTATAGACTCAATTACCATGAGGGTTGTTTTTTAAAATTACTTTATTTTTTTATTCATTTTACATACCAACCACAGTTTCCCCTCTGTCCCCTCCTTCCTCTCTCCCAACATCTCCCCAACTCACCCCCATCCACTATCCAGAAAGGGTAAGGCCTCCCTCCCATAGGAAGGCAACAAAGCCTTCATCCTGTAACTGATGGTAGTAGATGCAGAGATCATGATGGGAAACCCACGATGGTCGGTTTCAACTGCTAGATAGTCTAGATTCTAGACTTTCCTATGGGCATGTCTCTGAGGGGCTGCTGTGATTGCATTATCTGAGGAGGCAAGGCTGACCGCCTCAGCTCCATAAGGCACCGTTCCTTATGGTGGTGATTCTGAACTGCAGGAGAATGGAGAAAGTAGGTTGAGCACTAATATACAAGCATTATTTTATTACTGGTTGTGTATATATTGTGGCCAGTGGCTTCAAGTTTCCTGCTGCCCTGGCTTCCCCACAGTGATTCACTATAACCTATAAGTGTGGGCCAAATAAACCCTTTCTCCCATATGTTGCTTTTGTCAGGGAATTGTAGACAAGCTCTAAAAAGTGAAACTATGGCAGAATCCCACTAGCTTATTTCACTTTGTTTAGAAGACAGTTCTATTTCTGCAGTGCAATGCTTCCATATCTGTTTCCCTGGACGCTTGGGGTCAATTTTCCTTCATAGTGTTTTAAAAATCACATTGAATTTGAAATAACCTTGATAGGTTTTTTTCAGTCATCCAAAATCTACTACTCACATACTAGAGAAGAAACACCAAAATATATTTAGTGACTCATTCGTAATCTTAATCTAAGGATAGGGGTGTAGTTTAGTTAGTAGAGTGCTTGCATGCCACACACAAAACTCTGGATTTGATCCCCAGCAGAGTACATATCCAAAGCCCTTCAACTTACTGTTCTCTCTTTCTTCAAGGAAGTTATTAAAGCTAATATATCAATAATTAGCTTTCAAGTATACTAAGAGGATCATTTATATTTCTCCTAATGCCTCTATCTTCTCTCTTCCATCTGCTACCTGTTTACCAAACTGATTATCACTTTAAACCAATGTCCTAAGAGTACATAGTCTGGACCAAGCTTCTTTTCCTAATTCTCTAGAATTAGGAAGGATGGAGGAGTGCGGTGCTCGGTGTATTTAATCCGATAACCCAAGGAGGACGCTATCTCTGCTTTCTAGCTGGATTCCTTCCCCTATTGAAATTTGGTGGCCCCTAGTTGAAATTATATGATAGGCAATTTCACAAGGATTTAATAGACAGACAAAAACACGTTGTTACCACTAAGGAATTTCATTGTCAGTACATAATTCAGTTTTTGTAGAAAGTTAGTAAGGTTAATGTTATTTTAGTAACTGAGAAAGCTATCTGGGAGGAAAGCAGGGCCCTACTGATGCCATTAGGTAACACTGAGGTCACTGCCAGCTCCTCCTGAGAGAGTCAGCATACTGACTACATACCTGTTTCCTCACGCAGAAGAGAAGCAAAGAAAAAGAAAAAGCAAAGGTATGAGTCTTGTTATGTTTTGGGGATTTATTTCTCACTTTTATACAAAAGAGCTCATCAGATTATACACTTTTTGCCTGTGAAGTTTTTTCCAGATGTATTAAGTTATACTTGCATTTCTGCTTGGCTATGCTGTACAGGCCAGTTTTGAACATCAGTCATATGCCAAGATATAAGCACAGTATAACTCATAAATAATAGTCTTTGTCACTTGATACTTTGAAGCATAAACTTAAGGTCTGTTTTAAATGTAGTTTATAATACAATAGCCCCTTACATTTGCTTAGTTTAACTTAGGCATGCATAATTCTGTATTTCTTTTTACAGTATTGTTTGACTGCTATATGTGTGTACACATTTGTGTATGTATACGTGTATGTGTGTGTTTGTGTGTAGACAAGAAGTGACTCAACATCAGGTGTCTTTATCATTGTCCTTAATTGTTGAGAAAAGATCTCTTACTAAGTGTGGAGTTCACCAGATCAGCTAGGTTGTTTGTCTGGCCAGCAAGCTTCTGGAATATACCATTGTCTGCCCCAGTAAGATTAGGGTACTAGTTGGATGCCACTGTTCTGGGCTTGCCAAGGGAGTGCTGGGAGTCTAAATTCAGGTCCTCATACTTCAGCAGTAAGAATTTTACCAACTGAGACACCATTACAGCCATGGCTTCCTATTATTAATATCATAATTATTTGCATATTTGTTTGTTTGCTGTATAGGGATTATGCCACAACCTGTGTATGGAGGTCAGGGAAAAACTTGCAGGAGTAAGTTCTTTTCTTAAAACATATAGATTCCAAGGATCCAACTTTGATTATCAGGTTTGATGGCAAGTGCCATTACTTACTAAACCATCTTTCAAGCCCCAAGTTTTTTATATTTAATGCATTTTTAGCATATCAATTATAGGCAGTTTGAAAAATCTTCAAGAACCAAAAGTAAGCTTTAATCTAAAAATAAACAGCTAAACACTCAGGCAATTTATATGAGTTTTAACTCCTCATTGAGACAGTGAGTGAAAATACAATGCAGAATTGCATCAAATTCTAAGGAGCATTGCAAATTCCACTACAATCTAGTGTAACCTAGAAATGTCAGATTCCCTTTCTTCCTAGTTCTTATAAAATACAAAGCTGCGCTTGTAGACATACAATGACATGGAGAGAAGGGAAGTACTTCTATCATTTATTCTCATGAAAAAAGGTAAGTAAGTCCTCTCTTTTAAGAGTACTATAGCTCTCCATTTATTAGAACTATAATTCCAGAGAAAACTAAAAGAGTAGCTGAGTTTGATCGGCTGGTAAATTAGTTGCAACTATTCCCAACATCATATTATCCTTTTTTTCTTTTTTAATTATAATATAACACCTTCATGAAATATCCTTTATCGGGATGTATTATATACCAAAGAGCAAGTTAATGAAACACATCAATCATTAGTTTTCGGTGTCCTGATTAACTGTGAGGATGCTCCCAAGTTCAATAGTGGTTGTAACCAGGAAAAGAAGCTGTCTTCAGGGTACTCTGTTCAGAGTTGAAATCTCAGATTCTGTCTCTAAACTTCACACAGGAGGTGTTTCAGCCTGGATTTCCCAGGAGACATTGTTTTCTGAGCTCTTTTTAAACTACAAGTCTCTTTACAAGAACAGGAAACAGTGGTACCTCAGATCCATCCCACATATGTAATGTTTGATTTTCTAAACAGAGTTCAAGCCATACCATGACAAAGCCACCTTCTCCACATTAGGCTGAGTGGATTGAGAAATAATGTAAGGGAAGATATTGAAGTCTCAGTGTGGTCCTTCTAGTCAGTAAGACAGGAGTGTCCTGAAGACAGGAGTGGGATGGGAAAGCAAGAGCAGTTCATAGGACCTTGGGGTCTGCAATAATAAAAGGATGCACAAGAGAAGGCCAGAGTCCTCCTTCCGTGGGACGTGTGATGAGCTGAGACCTTGTACTCTTCACTCACTTGTGAGTAAAGGGAACAGGGTAGAATGAAGCCATGGCAGCTTCTATGCACACGTGTCCTAAATGTAAACACCAAGTTTGCCTGATCAACTTCAACCCCATGGAGATTCATAGTGTTTTCTGCTGACCCATCATATTCCCTTTAAATAGTAACTTTTGAGGAGAAACTATGGTAATTATCAAAGACACACAATGCCTGTGGCATCTAATTCAGTGCGACAGGATATGAAGAAGATTTCTCATTTTCAGAATTCATTATTATTACTATTCAGAGATCACAAGGGAAATTGCATAAATATATTAAAAATGAAATTTACTCTTCTGGTGTGGCTATAAAGGAAAGTAAGCATCCCTGGCATGTGACAAGTTAATAATCAGTAAACATCCTTCACATTGAGAATGTGGACTGCCCTAGGAAAGCCGTCATGTCTTGCTCTACTTTCTGATCAATCTAAGCCTTGAGTTTAGGTTTTAGATGTTTAGGACACTCTGTCCTCTACTAAATGCTTCAAAGGGAAGGTTATTAGCACAGTGAGGGGACTGTTCTCTCAGGAGAGCTGCACGTAAAATGACCAGGGAAGAAAATAGCAGCAACTTCTCAAATTAGCATAATTAGTAATTATCTCTTAATCGCCCCACTCAGCTTTAGAGACTTGGCACTTGAATTTCTGCTTAAAGTTCACTGAGGAAAAACAAATTTCACGCTGAAACATCTCAATAACACAGCTGAGCTGCTAGATAGTTCCTCTGTGGAGGTAAGGGACAAAGAGGGGCATATGGAATTGAAGTGCGTTGTAAGAGTCAGGTGGGCAAACTTCCCTATTGTGACAGGAGAGCCCAGAATTCAAGAGTGTAACTTCACTTAAGTGGTCCCTATTCTCTTTCTCTCTGACACTGAAGATATGTTCAAAAGTTTGCTCCCTTGAAACTTGGTTACCTCCTACACTGAGAAACATTCTATCTAATAAAATAATGCAACTTCCTTAGCCTCCAAATCAGCCCAAAATAAAGAAAATATACAAAAGAAAATAGGAAGATATACAGCCATCATGTGTGCCATAATCACAAGCTACCAAACTTTTACTTTTTGCCTATTGGAATCCAAATCCTAATAAAAATAAAAAATTAATGTCCATAATGAGAAAGAAAATAGTCTCTGCCATGATGATATGTGACATGGGAGACAACTATAGTTTTGAAAATCTACACATCACCTCAATTGGTTCTAACTAGCAATGAATGATTTGCAACCTACCAAAGCAATCGTCTGTTATTAATTAGTTGTAATTAGCATAAATCGCAATGATTTGTGCAGAGCCTAAACCATCACTTTATAAGATAGATCAATAAACAACTGGACAGTAGATGTAGAAGGGGGCAGACATAGGTCTTTCCTTAGCAATTTAAACAAGGAAGCTTATGGAATGCAGGAGTAAGGCACATTGTTAAAATTAATTATCACAGAGTTGGGACTCTTTACTTCAGACAACCTAGTGCACCAAGATCAAGGATGAGGATGCTTGTCAGAATTCAAGACTGAAGTCCCCTATCCCTTTCTACTAAAACATCCTTCTGAGCCACTCTCCAAGTCCCTGACTTCATGCATTTACTCTCTCCACCATTGTCGTCCCTTTCTGTTCACTTGCAGGCCACACCCTCAATCCCTTGTAAGTCAGCCACAGCTGTCAGTGGTCACAAATATGGCCCACAGGCTAGTGAGTTCATTGTGGGGGTCTTTAGAAATAATAAGTAGGGAAGAAAGGATTTGGTATGTGATGATCACTTATTGTCTGACAGTTGTCTCTCTGGCAATCACTTCACTGATCTTCGTACTGACTCAAGAAGAAAAGGTTATCATTTCTCCTCTGTAGTAGAAGAAAACCATGCCCTAACATAGCAAGAAGGTAGCTTGGTTCTAAATATTTCCAATGATTCTAGGTCACCCATCAAATCTCAGGCTGATTTTTCTGTTTTGCTTAATTTTTTGATGTATCAATCACAGATGTTTATTAATTTGTCTCTAGAGCTTCTGGTGTGCTACAAATTCACATTAGCAGCTTGGAGCTTGCTTTAAAGTGGCTTGTAGTGTTTGCTTAGATGGAATACTCAATGCTGTAACTAAATTAAAAATCAGTCATCAAAGCTCTCAAGAGTGTGTAGCAACATGTATGAAGGCTTTTTAAAAAATATTTATTTATGTATTTATTTATTTAGTGTATGTGTGTGTTGTGTGTGTATTGGTGTACACACACACACGTCTGCATGCATGTGCATCATATATATGCAGTGCCCAAGAACCAGAAGAGGGCGTTGAATTCTCCCAGGAGCTGGAGTTAAAGAAAATTGTGAGCATCTTTGGGTGCTGGGAACTGAAGCTGGATCTTGTGTAAGAACAGCAAACAGTCTTTAAAACTGAGCTATGTCTCCACTACTCCATTAAAAACAAAACAAGACAAAACAAAAAAATACTGTATTTCAGATCCTCGGGAAAACACAGCAGTGGAAGAAAGCATTATTTACAAGTTCCCCATGACTATCCTGAGGAAATGAATGTGGGTCCTTGCTGGCAGCTAGCACAGGGCATCCCTGCAGGAGCCTCAGCAGCAACAGTGTGCATACACTCATCCTTTGCACTCAATAGGAAAATCAGCACAGGTTTAGTCACAGCTGGCTGTTAAGACTCAAAGCATGAATGAACACAGCACAGCATTGCTCCATCTTCGAGAGGCAGATGGCTTTTGCAACCCAAAGCTTGGTTTGAGCACCTGCCCTGAAAATGCAAATGAATAAAGTGCTTTTACAGCGTTCCTTTTCACTTTCTTCTCCAACACAGTGAATTTTCCTGACTTTCTCTACGCTGTCAGTTTGAACACACACTAGATGAAGTCAAGTTAAATTACAATCTTTGCTATGGAAGAATGGCAAGGGACAGGAAGCAACCCACGTGTTCAGAGTCATAGAGAACATCACCAAGTGCATTGGAGCTCCAAACTCACACACCTATCATTCTACCCTGGTGCATACAAGACTGAATGTCACTTTTCTTAGAGATGCCTGTCTTGGGCATCTCTGTATGAAGCTTAAAGACTTTTTACACAGTGCTTTTCATGATGAGAAATAATTGTAGTCACAGCTCTTCATAGATCCCCTTCAGTCCACCCATTGACTAGGTAGGGACTGCCTCCTTTGTTTGCATAAGCCAGTCTGGTTTGCTCCACAGGTAGAGAACAAACCAGGGATCAGCTCAAATTCCATGGTGCCTGAAGGAAACAGCTTTCATCCTGAACTTGAGTTGCACAGCATGTAGAGCTAAATGTCTGCTTAACATGCATCCAAAAGAGAAGTCGAGGTATTTTTCTAGGAAATTCTAAGAAAGCCAAATCCAGCCCACTGGCATAGTGCTGTATCTATGGCCAACACCCTCCAGCTTGCCTAGTCTAAAATCAGACATGGAACGAAGCATGGGCTACCTTCTGATACATGTTCAGCCACGCAGCTATTTCCAGGCACTGTTTTAAGAAATAAAAACAACACTTTTTTTTAAAATCACGAAGGCTTGAAAGTTAAAAAAAAACAGAAAATTACTAAAATGTATAAAATAGTACTTTGAAAATAATAGGACTGTGAGGAAATGGCTACAGGATTGAACAGTTTGCAAGTCAGACAAAATGGACCACCACTGTGCAACGTAAAAGTACACAGAACAAAGAAAATTCTAGAAAAGCATATCAGTGAGAACTAGGAGAATCACAGTGCTTATCTCTGTCCTTTTCTTCCTCAGTTTCCCCCATCTAGCTCAGGGGAGGTAGATATCAAGCAGAAGCCGCGAAAGCCGTGCTGTGTGGAAAGGGCAATAGCAGACTGAGGTCAGGAGTATGGAATTAGGAAA
>LOJH01033956.1:0-16151 GCA_001685095.1 Ellobius talpinus | reverse complement strand
TGCAGAATGACCAGAGAGGTTAGGGGGTTGAGGAATGTTTGTGTTCCCTTTCTGCGGCTTTTGCCAGCTGGTCAGGAACACACTCACCCCTCCGATGGATCTTCTCAGGATGTTTTTTTCTAGTTCTGTCCATTTGCCTGCAAATTTCAAGATGTCTTTTTTTAACCTTTGAGTAGTACTCCTTTGTGTAAATGTATCACATTTTCCTTATCCATTCTTCAGTTGAGGGGCATCTAGGTTGTTTCCAGGTTCTGGCTATTATGAATAATGCTGTTATGAACATAACTGAGCAAATATCCTTGTGGTATGATTGAGCATCTTTTGGGTATATGCTCAAGAGTGCTATTGCTATGTTTTGAGGTAACTTTATTCCTAATGTTCTGAGAAATTACCATACTGATTTCCTAAACAGCTGTACAAGTTTGCATTCCCACCAGCAATGGGGATGTGTTCCCCATACTCCATGTCCTCTCCAGCATAAGCTGTCATCAGTGTTTTTGGTATTGACCATTCTGACAGGTGTAAGATGGTATCTCAAAGTTTTTTTGATTTGCATTTCTCTAATAGCTAAGTATGTTAAGCATTTTCCTTAAGTGTCTTTTGACCATTTGAGATTCTTCTGTTGAGAGTTCTCTGTTTAGGTCTGTACCCTATTTTTTTATTGGATACAGTGATGCAGTTGTCAGAATTCTACTTTAGTACTGGGTGGACTGTTACTGAGGCCACATTGCACTTGTTTTTATCTGCACACAGTTTTCATTCCTGCCTCTGCAGAGAAAGAGGGTGGTGGTTGTATTTAACATGAGGTCACTGATTTAAACTGTGTTCTGTGACATCTGTTAAACTTAACTAACATTCTTGAGCTTTTTCACAGTGAACACAGCCAAGGAAGGACCCATAACTTCAGTCTCCATCAAGTCTAATTTCCTCTTCAGGACTTCTAACTCTATCCATAAAGGATTTAGATATGAATATATTTTAGTATGTTCCTATTTCCTAAAATTTCTTAAAATTGTCTGAATTATGGTGCTTTCATGGAAATTACTTAGCTATGCTAATGTATATTTGGGGGACTGTGCACATCTACTCTGCACCATATTTTTACCCTCAATTCTCTTATGTTCAAATCTTTTGCGTAACAGATAACTTACCTCAAAGGAGATTATAGGCAGGGATCTTGCTGTAAAAAGAAAAGGGGGGTATAGAAATGTGGTAATGCAAGTTAGAATAGAAAATGAATTAGGTACTACCTTTTGGACTCACCAAAATAGGATAGATAATGGAATATTTTCTCTGAATTTGTCCATGCTAATAGACTAGACATTGTTGATGTACGTATTGCCTGTATATATTATATATAGTTATTGTACAATATAGTTTTTTCTTATATTAGTTATAGCCTTTTTATTTTAGACAAAAAGGGGAAATGTGGTGATATTTTGCTTGTGCTATAGCAAATAAAGCTTGCCTGAGGACCAAAGTGTGGAAGCAAGTCACTAGTTCACCACTGAGGTCAGGCAGTGGTGGCACACACCTTTAATCCCAGCAGCCACACTAGTTAGCCACAGAGGCCAGGCTGCAGTGATGCATGCCTTTAATCCCAGAACTAGATAGGAATATAAGATGGGAGGAGACATGTTTTAGGCAATCTTCGTCTGAGGATTCGTGGAAGCAGGCTTGCCCATTTTGGTCTGAGGTAGAGATAAGAGCTAGTGACTTACTGTTTTGCTTTTCTGATCTTCAGCTTGAACCCAAATATCTGTATCTGGGTTTTTTTTAAATTCATGCTACAATTTTTTCAGAATTATTGTAATTGTGATTTCGTTTGGCTAGTAGGTATTGTGATTTCGTTTGGCTAGTAGGTATTTCCTCAGAATTTCTCACTATTTTCCTCATATAAACAGATTAAGTTTGAAGTTTCACTTCCAGTGTCTGTTTTATAATATAATATATTTTAGGCAGAGAAAAATGTTTTTTTCAATCTATAACATAAACATGTAATGGGATTGTGTTTATATTTTATGTAATTAAATTAATCAACTTCTTTCTTTATTATTATGTGTGTTTAGTGGCACGTAAGTGGAAGCCAGAGGATAACTTCTGAAGTCAGTTCTCTCTTTATGTGGGTTCTAGGGATAGAACTCTTGTGTTTGGGCTTCAAGTGTGTTTTACTGGCCAGTGGATCCATCTGGCCAGCCCCAATATTGGCTAATTAAAAAATAATAATTTTATGATTATGAGTGTTTGTCTCCATGTATGTATATGTGTACCATGTGCATCCCTGTTGCCCACAGAATCCAGAAGAACTTAATGCCTATGAGACAGAATTGAATTCTTTGTGAATTAATATGACTATGTTTGATTTATCCATTCTTCTATTGATGTACATCTAAGGTGATTCCATATCCTAGGTATTGCGAATAGTGTTTCAGTAAAGTGGGTCTGCAGGTCTCTCATTGGCAGGTTGCTTTTGTTTACTGTCTACATGCATCACAGCATGTGACAGTTGCATGGCTGGTCTTTTCACTTTTAGGAGCCTCCATATCATTCTCCATAATGGTTATATTAATCTCAACCCCCAACAACATGGGTGTTTCTGCTCCTCATATTCTGGCTATCACTTAATATTTTTATCGTTCTGGTAATGGCCATTTTATATTGTAGTAAGGCAATAGATCGCATGGTTTTGGTTCATTTTTTCTAATGACTAATGGATGATCATATTTTCATAATTGTTGTCATTTGTATTTATTCTTTTGAGACATTCATGTCATTTGCCCATTCGTTCATTAAATTAACTTTTAAGTTTTTAAATTCCTTACACAATATTAGGTATGAATTCTATGTAAAATGCACAGGAGAAAACATTTTCCCTCTTCTGCAGGCTGTTTCTTCAATCTCTTTATAACTAGTAAACTATTTAATTCTTTATTTGTATTTTCTCTGTTATCTTGTTTTGTTCAGTGCTACTAGTTATAAAGTGTCTCTGTAGGGGAGACACTTCCCCTATTGAAATAGGCAACTATTTTACATAACACCCAAAATAATGGGAAACTAAAAAGTAAACAAATGATATTACTTCAAACTAAAAAGCTCTAAAAGCCAAGACAACACACAAGAGAAATATATGACCCAAATAATACCTGATAGTTAAATAATTTGATTTGTAATCTAGATAATAAATTTAAGACTAAATAATGGGAAAAATTTGATATTTATCACGGCATCTGATTAATGGATGATAGTCATCTCAGATGCAAGGAATATTTGATAAATTAATCAGTCAATGATAATAAACTGAGTGAATAATACAAAATGATTTAGTGTGGGAAAGCTTAAAATAGCCTACACCAAACCCCACAGATTTCATAGTGAAATACTGGTTACTTCCCCTGTGAGGGCAAGGTACCTATAGCAGCCCCATTGACTAAGCCAGATGTTGATAGTCTAGGCAGGACATGAAGCAACATTAAGAAAGTAAAGATGTAAAACAGTTATGAACCTAGATATGAAGAAAACTAATTGTGTATTTTTACAAGGAAATATAATTTCATAATTTTTATATCAACAAACCACATATTGAAGAAAATAAAATTGCTGGGTGTGGTGGTACATGCATGCCATCCAAGCACTGTGGAGGAGGAGATAGAAGGGTCAGGAGTTCAAAGCCATCCTCAGTTACATAGTAAGTTCAATCCCAGACTGGACTACATCAAACTCTGCACGCCCAACTTAAATAAATAAATAAAGCCATACTACAGGTTGTGCCTGTGCTTTCGGCTTCTACCTAATGTAGAGGGGTCAGCCTTGGTTAAGTTCTTTTTATTTAAAATTGAAAATAGATTCTTTTATCATACTATATATCCTGAATACAGTTTCTCCTTCCACTACTCCCTCCAGTTCCTCCCCATTTCCTCTCCCCTCAGGAGCCACTCCCTTTCTGTCTCTCATTAGAAAAGAACAGGCTTTTAAAGAGTACAAACAAACATGACAAAATAAAATAGAATATGCTAAAACAAACCCCATCACACTGAGACCGGACACGGCAACTTATTGAAAGGAAGAGTCCCTGAAGCAGGCACAAGAATCAGGGACCCACTCGTTCACACACTCAGAAGTCCGATAAAAATACTAAGCCGAAAGCTATAATACATAGACAGAGGACCTGGTGCAGACTCGTGAAGCTCCACTTTCAAATAAGCGAGCTAGGTTACTTAACACCTGGATAGACAGCCATATGGTGTGATTTTTCAATCACAAAATGAATTTCAAGCAGATTTGAAATTTAAATATGTTAAACAACCTCTAAAGCTTTTGGAGTGAGCACTAGAACATATTTTATGGATCCCAGGTCTGGAACGCTTATTAAAAGAGAGACAGAGTATACTAAAGGGAAAGACTGATTAGAACATACTGTAACTCATTCTTCTGTTTACCAAGACTCTGTTGTATTAGTCTACGTACGTGGGTGCGTGGAGCATGCGTAAGTAGTGCATGTGTGCGAGTGTGTATGGGTTGGTTCTTGTGATTGTGGAGTCTCAGATTCCTATTCCTGATGTTAGTAAGCTGGCAATTAGGAGAGGTGACAGCAATGTTGTTTTAAGCCAAGTCCAGTCCACAGTCTAAGAACCAGGAGGTACTGCAAGTTTCAGGTTCTAGATGATGCTCAAAGGAGAAGCACAATGTCACCTGTTGAAGTCAGGCAGGGAGGGGAGGAGCGGGAGCACGTGTCTTACTTCTTTAAATGTTAGTCTCAGAGAGAGAACCTCCCGGCCACACCCAGAATAGCGTTTACTAACATCTTTGAAAGTGGTAGAAGCTACTCCATCTGGGCTAGAGATGTGACTTAGCAGGTGGGCAGTTGCCAGTCTGTGGGACCCACATGGTGGAAGAGACTCAATTTCCACGAGCTGTCTTCTGACCTCCACAGACAGACAGACACATGCATGGCACATAGCTCTGTAAAGTATGCACAACTAACTAGAAAACCAGGAAAACCATTTCAAAAATTTCCCAGGAAACTACATGGTGAAAAGGTTCTCAACCTCATTAGTAGTTCTAGGAATTTAAAACTAAATCCCAATGAGAGAACGAGAGAAAAAGCCAACCAGAAACATGCCACCTGTGTCAGTCCCCTGACATTCTTGGTTCCTGTTCCTTAGGATATAAGCAATAAGAATCATACAGGTGTGTGGAGCGTGACTTAGGACATCCACACAGGCAGAGGTGCCGGGCAGATTTATCATTTTTATTTGTACTGTGGTTTTCAATATTAGAATGATTTTTTTAAAACCAAGTCTAGTGTACTAGGCTAACTGTGTGCTAAGATAAAATGCCTGTCAAACTTGATGTGCCCTACTCAGCAATCTTGCCGCAATGGGATTTATGACTGATCCTGTAGATGGAGAGTGGAGCCTGGCAGTTTGTGTTCTAATAGGCTTCCAGGTGAGGCAATGCAGCACTCCAGGCCGCTGGACCATATTTTGAGAGGATGTGAAGAGTCTCCGCCTCCTCCGCCCCATCTAAGCAGAGAGTAACTGCCAACAGCTGAGTGTAGCCAATGGTTTATAAACCGTCAAGGACATCTGTTTCCTGTTGGTTGGTTCCCGAGGCTTTGGAGTTTGACATAATGAAGCTCACAGCCCTGTCAGGCGGGTTCTTTCTTCTTTGTCTGTTGTGGAATGCTTCGGGACTCGAGCCAGGTATAAATAAATACCTTTGGAAGATGTTGATTTAAAGAGTTTTCCGAGGAACCTTTCACCCTGCCCTCGCTGATCACACAACAGTGAGGGTTGGTGTTTCCAATTAAGCCTAGTTTAAACTTGAAGTTGGCGTGCCGAGCCTGTGCTCAAGGCCTTTCATTTTATTGTAAACAATTTGATGGCTCTTCAGACTCAGTTTATATGATTAACAGCCTCTTTTGAAAGGTTCATCTTTTTGTGTGTGAAGGTCTGTAGAGGCCAGAGGACAGCTTTCAGTAGTCCGTATACTCCAAGTTCTGAAAGTGAGGACTCCGGTTACTCCTGTTGCTGGGTTTCTGGTAAACCTTCTGCTTCCACCCTTTCAATTTATTTTTTATTTTTTAAGACAGAATGTTGTGAACATAGTGGCATGTAGTGGCTGGAGAGTCATTAGCCCAGGTGCTTGTCTGAAACGCACCACAGTCCTCCTGCCTCTTCTTTCTCTCCTTTTCAATAACTAATCCCATGTTTCTTTTGTAACTTGGGTTTATATAATTCGAGAAAGCCAAAAAAAGGGCTTCGTCAGCCAGAGGGATGTGCCTGTATGTATGAACCCAGGACAGGAGGGTGCTCGGCAGAATGGAAATTGCAGATGGGTTCTAGTTGTTTCTTTCAGAACCTAAGGTTCCAGAAAGAGACAAACCCCAACTCTGGCAATTAACTGGGTGAACTTCAGCTACTTACTTAAAGGCCACGTGTCTAATTTTTTCCACGTGTCCATGAGTGGAAATTACTTGGGATGTATTATACTTTAAAATAAATGATGTTTGCCCTGGTAAGATGGCTCAGTGGGTGGAAGCGCTTGCCACTAAACACGACAACCTGAGTTCGGTCCATGGGGAACCCACATGGAGGGAGGAGAAAACTGACTCTTGCGGGCTGTCTTCCGACTTCCACATGGTGGAATAGGTGTCATAAAACTGTAAATATAAAAGAAGACAAGACAGCCAGTGACCTGCAAACACCCAGATCTGTCTTGGTATTATGTGAAGGAGATGAGAGAACATCTCTGGCTGGCATTAGCCTTAGCATGGTAGCCTGTTAGCTGTTTCTCATGCTGCTGGGAGGCACTTGCCTGGGGGCTTTCTCCTGTGTCTCTACAGAACTAAAGCCCCCACCCCCCACCTTTACTTGGCACTCTGGCTCTCAGATGGGGAGGTTTTGCCATCCAGGGCAGCTTGGCAGTTTTGATTGTCTCTGCTGGGTTGTAACTGGTACACCTGTTGCTGCTCAGGGATGTTAACCAACCATTCTACCCTGTACAGCCAAGAAGGCCACCCCTCCTCCTGCTGCAAGCATCTACAGCTGAGCAAGCAGCCAGGCCCTAGAGCCAAGGTTCTCAAACCCCCTAATGTTATAACCCTTTAATACAGTTCCTCATGTTGTAGTGACCACCCCCCAAATTATTTTTGTTGCTACATTGTAACTGTAATTTTGCTACACTTATGAATCATAATGTAAATATCTGATATGCAGGTGGTCTTAGGCAACCCCTGTGGAAGGGTCATTACATCCCCAAAGGGGTCGTTTCCCCCCAGACTGAGAACCACTGTCCTAGAGGGCTTTGCTTCTGCTTTGAATTACTTTAACACACTTGCCTTTGAAGTCTCTCTTTCCTTTCAAAACTCTTGTTAGAAACAACCACAGGCATTTTTCACACAGTCTTGGTTTCTGATATCTACAGGCAGTCATTTATTCTTCACGGACCTCACAGCCAGTAACCACCTAGCAGCAAGCTGTCGTTACAAACCTGATCCACCTCTATTGCTTTTTTTCCCCCCATGATCGTACTTGGTACTTCTGGGAAGGGTGGAGCTGTTATCCTAATCTGGCAGGAGACTCTCAAACCTACTTGGTGGTTTCTCATTCTGAGGTTTTCCTGCCGTAAGGTACTTTTCCTTTTGCCATGTGAGTCTAATATTTCTACATAAGAGGGACATAGTGTTGTGTGGCTGAGGGAGGGGTTGGGAATTAAATATTTTTGAGTCATATTAGATTAGTGCTAGAAAACCCATGAATAAAATTGGTTTAAAACTCCCTGTTTCAATGGTACTACCAATCTGTTTTATTTTGTTAAATACAATTTTTTTCCTGATCTTTCATGCCGGGTACACACAAAGGTTGCGGTCCTTCCTCTAGAAGAGACTAGTGTTATAAAAATGAATGTCTGTGTGCGACGATTGTTCCCATCTGTTCCTCACAACTTTTCACCTGCTTCTGTTAGAGTTCATGGTCATCTTGCAGTTCTTGGTACCCATTATATTAGGTGTACAAAAATAAACGTGTGAGAGAGCTCAGGGTCTTACTAATATGTGTGAAGTGATTACACAGGACAGGGATGCCCAGGGGATACTGATGTTCTCCATCTGCAGATCTGACACTGGTTAGCAAGGCCTTGAGTGACTACTGTCACTAAAAGAAAGTAGATTACCTGTATGGATAGAAAATAATTTATTTTCCTGTATTCTAGTTCCCACGTTTTCACTCTAAGATATGGCCCTTCACTGGATAGACTGTAGTCTCCAGACTCGATGGGCTCTGTGAACTATTTAATGTTTTGAGCACCCTTTTCATCTGGGAAAGGAATAGATTACCTGCCCATGAATCTTGTACTCAGTAGCAAGAACATATTTGTTAACCTAGCTACTGCTGTGCTGACAGCAGAATGCTACAGAACGTGGGGAGAAAAACAAACTCATGGTGTGATATTTTTCCCAAGAATGATAGCTAGCCTGCTCATGAATGATTTAGTTTCTAAAGGAAATGTGTCTATCATCAAGTTACCTAGGTCACAACTCTTAGACTCTGGATAAAAAGAGGAAATGGGCAACTATTATTTTTGCTTGGACTGGCCATCAGGATTGTACCATAATAATGATATTAAGAGGCAAAGGACTATTGGATAGGTTTGATTCCGTTCTAAAATCTCTATTCTAAGGCTGTCAGTAATGTTCTGACTATCTGTGTCCATCAAATTCTTCATAAACGCATCTTGTACTATTCAGTTTTTCAGAAAAGATACATTTCCCACCAAAGCTAAATAAGGTGTACATTACTGTTGTTGTTCTTTCAGCAGTGATTTCAGTGTGTTCTGATGACTGGCTGATCGTGAGAATAGAAAGGAGGCCCTTTGGTAACAACACAGAATTGAGAGTTGATGACATATACCTGGGGAACAACTGCTCTGTAACCAGGGTCCTGAGCTTCAACTATGAGTTTTCTTATCCTGCTGTTTCCTGTGGGATCAATAAATTTGTAAGTGGTACATGATTTTCCTTTATTGTGCCTATTTGTGGATACATAATCTCATAATCCTTTCCTTTCCCGCCTCCCTTCATTCTGCTGGGCATTGTATTCAAGTGCTCTACCCATTGAACCATCTTGCCAGCATCAGGATTTTTTTTCTAATTAAAAACTTTTACCACAGTTATAACTCACATGACTATTTCCTGAAGGAGGTCTGGGACTTATACAAACAATGGTAACATTTCTGATTAGGAGGTTTTTATAAGGCCACTGTTACAGCTTACATCTCTATTTACCCCATGTCTTGTCAAATTGTGTATTTTAGGACACTTGAACTAGAAATATATACATGGGGATCCATTTTTGAAACAGAAAATATATCTTTAAGTGTTCAAAGTTGAGGTTTGGAGAGATGGCTCAGTGGTAAAGAGTCTTCCAGAGTACAAGGGATTGATTCCTAACATTCACAAAGTGGCTCACAACTTCAGTTTGCGACTTCAGTCCCAGGGTCTCTGGTACCTTCTTCTGACCTCCAAGGGCACTGCACAGCCATTTAGGGAAAACACCTATATATTAATATATTAGACATGTGAATATTATGTAATGCACTAAAATATGTAGATAATAAAGATAAAAATGTCCCCAAAGTTGTATTTTTTTTCTGTTTAGTTGTGCAGATAGAGGCAAAAGAGTTTAAGGTCATACACAAGAAAAGGAGAATAAAATGTTTTTACATCTATTTTATTTCTGCAAAATTAATGTAAAATGAAAATTTCCCATTTTTTTCTAGAATTGGCAGATTATATTCATGTTATTGAGCCACACAATTCCATGTCTCATTATTTCAGGTGTTCCAGGGAAATGTCTTCATCTTGTCTGAGATCAGGTACAGACTGGTTCAGGAGCTCACCCGTAGATTCCAGGTGATTTGCTCTGTGAAGAGGTAGGTATGGGTAGACAACTACTCTGCTTATACATTCCTAAATTTATCCATTGATGGGTCAATGTTTGAGGGCAGGGTACAGCTACTAAAATGCCTTAGAGAATTCCTCTGGCACATCTATGGTTGCTAAAACATCTGGTTGTTAAGAAAATTGTAAGTGTTCAGAAGAAGAGTTAAAAGGATTTTGTATGGAGCTCCCATATCTCCTAGAGTCTATAATTTAATTTTTTAAAAAAGTTACATGCTGTGTGTGTGCATATATGCATATGTGTGTAGATGTAGGTATATATATGGATGTACTCATACCACAACATGTGTGTGGAGGACAGAGGACAACTTGAAAGAGTCACTTACCTACCGTGTTGCCTTGTTGGTCGCTGGGGTTAAGCTCAGATAGGCAGGTTTGGTGGCAACCACTTTCCGCACTGAGTCCTATCACTGGCCAATTTTTAAACTTTATTATATATATAGTTTCCTACCATTTAAAATTGAAAGCATGACTTTATTTCCCTGAAATTATTATATGCATATAGTGAATTGGAAACCCAAGATTTATTTACAGAAATTTTACATACAATCAAATATGCAAATATTTCAACATGCAAATATTTAAATATGTAAATATTCATCAAATCAGTTCTATGTTGCACATTCTTATTTCAGTTCCACTGATGTACTTGATCTTTGTGTCCGTATCAAACTGTCCACACTACTCTTGATACCTTGTGACTTAGCCATGTCATTTCCAGTCATTCAGGATGGTTTTCCACCTTGTCACTATAACCTCATGTTTCCTGATGGTGGAAAAAGTGAGACAGGGAAAGTTCTGTGTCCTTCAAACTTCATACTACCCTGTCCGACACGATAACCTGGGTGCCACACGTAGCGTTTATCTTTACACAAAACTGAAGTTTGGTTCTTTAGTCAAGCAAGCTCTCCCCAACCCCAGGTGCTCTGACAACTTGTCTGCTTGTTTACAGTGCAGATTTAGGATGTGTCCTTTGTCACAGACTGTTAGGTTTAGTGCTGCTTATGAGAATATACATGATTCAGATGGATGGTAGATTCATCACAAATATTTAGGGTTTTTTATGCGCCTTTGAACTTATTTTAAATGGCATTTATTCAAAGTCCTGTATTTAAAAATATTTATTTTTATTTTAATTATCATATGCCTGTGTGTCTCCGTGTGGGCATTCACATCATGAATGCAGATGCTTGTTGGGGCCAGAAGTGTTGAATTCTTTAGAGCTGAACTTACAGATAGTTGTAAGCCGCTCAATATGGGTGCTGGGAATCAAACTTGGTCCCTTTGCAAGAGCAGTGTATGCCTTTAACCGCTGAGTCATTTCCCTAGCCCCCAGTTCTGTATTCTTTTGATGATAGCTGATTTTAAGTTAATTATTATAATGCTAGAAATGAAGACAAATAGTAGATGATTTGAAGGACGAGTGATGAACAGGACCTGGATTACAGGAAGCACAGTGGAACATTTCTAATGCTCCAGCTACAGGGGTGACTGCCTTCTTTATCCATCGCATTTGATATTAATTCTGTAAAGAGTGCACTGCGAGCTTCTCTCTCAGTGAAGGCCCTGAAGTTGCAGGCATCACACAGCTCTAGCAATAGAAAGCCTTACGACATATTAAAGCCAGGATCTGATTGTTCCGTGTGTGTCAGATCATTTCAGGGCTTCTGCAACTCATTGACAAAGCTGTCCTTTATGGTCTTCTGTAAATGAAGTAGGAAACTAGCCCCAGAGCTGAGGCTAGGGTAGCCTTGGCTTCCTGGGGAACAGTTATGCTTCCCTGGTCAAAAAAGAGTTCAAAGTAGTATGACTTCCACAAACTCCCTGGAGCAGAGTCAGCAATGTGCCTGCTTCCTTCAACCTGAGAACTGTTTTCCCAGCCTCCTCTCTACCCCAGAGGATGCAGTAATAACTGCTGTATTTTTTTAAAGAATCTTACGTTTATCTCTCACGTGATTAATACAGGGTTCGCTCCTATTTCCAAACATCAGTTACTACAGGCAATGGGGTCAACGAAAAAGCTGCCTTCCTTTAATTCACATGCAGAGAAAGAACTAACAACATGGAAGGGACACTGTAAAGCCTAAAGTGGAATTTGGTGGATTGGCTTGGTGGGATATCACTTCTCAACACTTTAAGGGGACAGCTCTCCTCCTTAGCAAGATGAGTTTGATGCTAGACTTGTTTTCTATGTGGTAGATGGAAATCTATTTTTTTTCTTTTAAATTTATTTTACATCCTGAGAACAGTTTCTGCTCCTTCCTCTCCTCTCAGTTCCCTCCAACCAACTCTCCTCTGTGCCCTCCCCCCATCTATTCTTCTTCAGTTTCTATTCAGAAGAGGGCAGGGCTTCCATGGATATTAATAAAACATAGTACATCAAGTTGCAGTAAGACTAAGCACCTGCCCTAGTATTAAGGCTGGGCAAAGCAACTCAGTATGAGGAATAGGGTCCCAAAAGTCAGTGAAAGAGAGACAGCCCCTGCTCCCACTGTTAGGAAGACTAAGCTACACAACTGTAATATATATACAGAGGGCCTAGGTCAGTCCCATTCAGGCTCCATGGTTGTCTGTTCAGTCTTTGTGAGCCTCTGTGAGCCCCTGTGAGCCCAGGTTGATTGATGTTGTGGCTATTCATGTAATGTCCTTGAGCCCTCTGGCTCCTACAATCCTTCATTCCTCTCTTCAGCAGGACTCCCCGAGCCCAGCCTGATATCTACCTTTGGGTGTCTGCATCTGTTTATCAGTTGCTAGATGAAGCCTCTCTGATGACAATTAAGCTAGGAACCAATCTATAAGTATAGCAGCATATCACTAAGCATCATTACATTTTTTTCTTTTGTTCTATTTGGTTCTTTCCTCGGTCTTTGGGCCATCCAGCCTCTGGGCCCTGGCACTCCAGGCAGTGTCCAGGGTGGGCTCCCTCTAGTGGCATGGGTCTCAGACTGTAACAGTCATTGGTTGGCCACTTCCACATCTATGTGCCAGCCTTATACCAGCGCATCCCATAGGCAGGACAGACTAGATGGAAGGTTATGTGGCTGGGTTGGTGTCCCAATCCCTCCACTGGAAGTCTTGCCTGGTCATGGGCAATGGTCAGTTCAGGCTATACATCCTCTATTGCTAGGAGCCTTGTTTGGGGCCATCCTTGTAGATACCTGGGAGTTTCCCTTGCACTAGATTTCTACCTGACCCTGAAATGCACCTCCTTTCTAGGCATCTCTTTCAGTACTCTCTCCCCACCCCTGCCTGATCACTCAGATTCCAATCCCTGCCCCCAGTCCGTGCACGAGATCTGTTCTATTTTCACTTCCCATGGAGATCAAGTGTCACCCTTGAACCCTCCTTGCTATTGAGTAGATACCATGTTTGTCTTTTTGGGTCTAGGTTACCTCACTCAGGATGAATTTTTTCTAGTTCTATCCATTTGTTTTCAGATTTCCTGTTGTCCCTGTTTTTAATAGCTGAGTGATACTTCATTGTGTAAATGTACCACATTTTCTTTGTCTAGTCTTCAGTTGAGATACATCTAGGTTGTTTGTTCTGGCTATTATGAATAAAGCTCTATGAATGTAGTTGAGCAAGTGCCCTAGAGCATCCTTTGCCTATATGTCTAAGAGTCTATTCTGTTTTCAATGTCAATCCCTTCCCCTCCATATTAGGTAGTTGCTGCTGTTGTGCACGCACGCACACGTGTGTGTCTGTGTCTGTGTGTCTGTGTCTGTGTGTCTGTGTGTAGGCTAGTTGTAGCTGATGTGGAATCAGTCAGTTCTAGAGAGAATATTTGTCACATTAGATGATGTTTGAAACTCAGATCAATATCATCTGGATAAGTGTTAAGTTTATGATTCTATTAAAAACTTTATATTCATATTCATTAAGCTAAATTTCCTTTCTCTCAAATCATTTTGTTGTTGTTTCAAGCAAGAGTTCCTCTTTCTAACAGCCCTGGTTGTCTGGAAACTTGGCTTTGTATACCAGACTGGCCTTGAACAGATATCTGGCTGTTTCTGCTTCCCAAGTGCTGGGACTCACAGTGTGCTCCACCATGCCTGACTCTCTCCAATCATTTCTAAAGTAGTACAGAAATCACTAAAATGTCTATTTTCCCTTAGATTATGTTTACAACTATCAATTCTCTGCTTTTTTCTCTTTGCTCTGTTTAGGCCTAAGTTATTTTCGATGGAGCCTTTTGGATTAAATAGGTATAGCGTGAGTGCCTTCTGTGGTGGCACTCAAGTAATAGGACAAGAGTCATCGGTTTCCTCCCAAAGTAAAACATGTGAGCCTAATTTTAGCAGTTCTCATAAGGTAAGAGGAGTCTTTCCATTATTTCATGGCTAATGGCAATTAGTTAATTAAGATTTCACTGAAGGAACTATGTAAAGTTGAATTCTGTTTGTTCAGCAAGCTTGCATTTTATAATAGATCTTTCAGGCCTGGACACTTGTTTCTGTCACAGACAGTACACTTGGTTAAATGTCCAGAAACATGAGTATGTTGCGCTCTGTAAGGCTCCTTACATTTTTCTTGCAAGCAGTAAATTGTTTTTAGTAGAGCCTATGATAAGGAGAAATAGTTTCCATAGACAGCCAACATTAAGTCTCTGATTTCTTAACATCTATAGAAAAGCAACCAAGAACCTACATATGGCATTTGAGAATAATAGATGAAGGGCAATAGATCAGCAAAGTTTAAAAATTTCAAGGATTTGTTCCTTCTCAGTATGTTCCCCAGGTAATACCTTCAGATAAGTATCTTTGATACACTTGGGTAATGTCAGAGATGGTATTTAAAGAGAGAGATGAGATTCTTCCTACTGCTTCAGGTTGAACACCTGAGGTTTCTGGAAAAGGTACTGGGTGAGCTTTCTATGAAAGTGATTTTAAGTGCTTTCTTCTTAACCCTCAGGACCAACTACATGTGAACCTCTGGATCAATGGTCCCTGTGTTAAGAATTCCTTTGTTCCCTGAGATCCAGAAGCAAGTGGTGCAATACAAGCCTGGGACCCGGTTTCAGCCACGTCATTGTTTTGTCTGTTTCAAGACCAGTAGTGACATTTGTGAACCTATTTAAACGCCTGTTGGGACTTGGGAGACCATAGCTCTGTGATGTCATGTTTCAGTGTTTTACTAGGTTAATTCTAAGGGCACTTGTCACCAGAACTTTCCATCTGAAGGCCGAAGTTCTAATAAAACTGTATCTGTACAGGAGCTTACTCATAAATCAGGCTGCATGATGGCTTCTTCTCCCACATTAAAATCAGAAACACTCAAGAGTGAGTTTGGGCTTGAAGGGGGTGTTCTAATTCATCTGTGAACTTAAATCATCTGGTATATTTGTAAAGATAGTTTCAAAGTAATATGAAAGTCTGTGCTTTTGAGCACACATTATTAAGGGTGCTGGGCCAAACTCATTCTAATTGGCCCAAATCACATGAATATGAGAAGAACTAACAACGTGAAAGAAAGCACACCAACTGTTGCTTCACAGCTCAGACCCGAGCTCTTTCCACAATCCTACGGCACAACAAATGGGTCCGTGTAACTGCCAGTGGGATGCTTCTACAGGTTCCATGAAGATTTTTGACAATTGAAAACAGAATTCTTTTTAAGTTATTCTTTGAATTATTTTCTATTTTTGTGTAGAGACCAGAGCAACTAATGAAAGAAAACATTTAATTTGTTGGGTACTGTACCATGCTTGTAGAGCATAGTTGGGTCCATGGCCATCATGGTGGGGAGCGGGACAGCAGGCAGGTGGACAAGGCACCGAGAAGTAGCTGAGAGCTCACATCTAATCCACAAGCATGAAGCAGAGAGAGGGACAATTGAAATGGTTTGGACTTCTGAAACCTAAAAGCCCACTTCCCTGTGACATACCTTCACCAACAAGGCTATATCGCCTAACCCTTTCCCAAAAGTTCCACCAACCAGACCAAGGATTCAAACATGAGGCTATGGATGCTCATTTTTTTATTTTATTGATTTTTAATTGAGCTCTACATTTTTCTCTGCTCCCCTCCCTGCCTCTCTCCTCCCCCAAGGTCACCATACTCCCAATTTACTCAGGAGATCTTGTCTTTTTCTACTTCCCATGTAGAATAGATCTATGTCTCTTAGTGTCCTTATTGTCTGTGTTCTCTGGGATTGTGATTTGTGGGCTGGTATTCTTTGCTTTATGTTTAAAAAC
>LOJH01033955.1:4892-16152 GCA_001685095.1 Ellobius talpinus | reverse complement strand
CATCTATAGATATGCAAAGGGGACTACATCTGGAGAATATTAACATTATAATTCAGACACTTGACTTTGGATCTTTTTGGCTAATTGGTTACAGTTACCAGTAGTTTATTTCATCCACATCCCTGTCACATATAACTCAGGAATAACGTATCATTCTTTACCAAGATCTCTGCTTTGAAAGGAGCTATAAAATCCCCAGAATTTTGACCAAGAAGCCTCTGTGCTGGCCTACTAGAGAATAATTCTGCTCATAATACAGTGCAGGGGCTATCTACTAAGCCGAGAATCAGAGGGAGACTCCAAAGGCTAGAAAGACTTTCAGGCAACATACATAACAATTTCTAAGTCTTAGCACTGTTATCTTACAGAGCACCCATCCAGCTCAGTAGATGAAATTGCTGTTCTTCTGTGTGCGTAATTGCACATAAAATCACAACTGGGATGATTTTTTTCAGATGTGACAATTCTGCAACATTAAGCCTTTTAAAAAGTATTCTTCTCTGGGCTAAGCAAGCTAAAATAGTCATAACAAGCTATCAAGTTGAGGGAATAAAACATATCCTATTATGAGAAACTATCATTCATCACCATGTCTTATTATAACATATAACACATACTTTCAAATAAAATCGGAGTGCATTTTATTTTAATAGTTATATATTTTCAGGAGTACTTTGGTATGTACCCTCTTAGGTGTGGTTACAATATTTGTTTTTATCTTAGCCAATACATGTAGGAGATGCATTGATGCACACATATTAATAAGGAGATAAGTGTCTTGCTTTCACTTAAGGAACTGAAAGGTTCAAGATATTTAGCATTAAGATAACATTCAGTTCAACAAACACCACTGACCAGAGAGGTGTACGTGGACTGTATATACTCCCAGGAAGCCCTTGGAGGTCTTGGAGATGGAGACGAGATGCAGTCGCTTCACGTGAGGTGAGTAAACAATAGAAGGCCAGGATTGTAATCCTGTTTGTTAGGGTTCATCAAGTATAAGGATACACTGAAAGCAAAGGTGCTGAGGTGGAAAGGTATGACATTCAAGTCAGATGTGAGGAGTAAGTTGTAATGATGTGGTTGTTAGTACACTCAAGACTGGTTCCTGGGAGGAATTTAAAAAATTCTGGGGAATTGGACTAGACAAAGCCTGGATGCACTGAGCAAAGGTAGGTGAATGATTCTAAGAGGGGTTCACAAGCCCAGAATGCTGATCAGAACATGGGCAGTAAAAGTGTTTAGCATGGAAATGAGAACTCGACTACGCATTGGACTCATGGCCATGCAGCTTACAAAAGTTGTCTGTGTTTTCCCTATGTCTTGAGATGGTATAGAAAGCAAGGGTGAAAATGAAGAACTAATTATTGTGGTGCAGGAATTTTTAAGGCATTCCAGCATGGATTTTCTGGCCACTTAGTTAAATATGCAGTTGGAATCAGAATAAACAAGTCAAATGGAAAACCCAGGAAATTGCAGTTTTCCAAGAGAAGAATATGAGAACATGTAAAGTTGGAACCCAGCACAATGTGGCTGCTGACGAAATTCAGGTGATTAAAAAGAGCATACCATATCAGAACAGTTTGGCATCTATCAAATTGGCTGGGATGTACCCATCAGAAGGGAAGGGTAAAAGGTTGGACTATTTTGGGAATACTCTGCTTTGAGAGGCCCGTTCTGAGATGTCCATCTCACACAGGACTGCCTAGCAAAGTACTTTTTTGTTTTTGTTTTGTTTTTGCTTGCTTGTTTGTTTGTTTTCCACATTCAGCTATCCAGGCATTCAGAGGACCATGAGGCTGTCATCCAAGGGTACTGAACTACCCCACTGGATTTATTAACAGAAATCATAACACTTCCCTGGTACCAATCTCAGTTAGCTTTGTTGCTGTGACAAAACTCTTGGAGCAGATAACGTAAAGGAAAATAGGTATTTATTTTGACTCATGATTCAATCCATCAGTTGTGGAGAAAGCTGCATACACTGGCATCATCCGTGTTATTCTGAATGAGTGGGGCCAGAAAAGCTTCCATTCAAACTTCAGAGCTCTTAACTGTACTGTTGGGATGGAGGTCATTCTAGGCAGCCTTTAAGAGAACAATATATAAAACTGTGAAGGCTGATTCCACAATTCAAATGGAGACCCCAGCAAGTTTTAAACATTAGGACTGTGGAAGATCTACCAAGCAACGATGAAGAAAAATTGTGGAACCAACCCATGGACGTAAACATGTAGGTGGGAATGGGAAAGGCCACAGAAGCAAGGCTGAAGAAAATGCTTGGGCGCTCACAGCATGACCCTGTGTGCCCTCGATACCAGAAGAAGATCTGTTTGTTGAATTTAACATTTGCCCTGTTCCCTCTCAGCCTTCCTTGAATACAATCCTAATTTGATGCTCTTTCACTCCTATTTGAGTAAGGGAGCATATGCTCTTTCTCTGTTGTATCTGTTAAGTATGTGACCTGTTTCTGGTTTCACAAACAAACTGAGCTTTGAGCTTGCCTTAATTTCTAGAGGGAAACTCCCACGTGGAACAATCCCGGGGCAGCTGAGACTGTGGGAACACCTGGAGATGAACTGAATGGGCTTTGAACCACGAGATGGACACGAGCCGTTTTAGAAGTAGGGATGAAATGTTATTGTTTAAGACATGTCTGAAAAGAGTATGGGTACTCACACCTATAACCTAGTTCTTGAAAAGCTGAAGCCAGAAGATCATGAGTTCAAGGTCATTGTGAGCCACACAGCAAGTCCCTGTCCCAAACAAATAGTCCTGTATGCAACTGGGTGTTGAGTTAACACATGTTTGATTTGTTACTGTCACTTTTTCTGCCTCCTTCAGGCTCCAACCTTTCTGTGTGGTATCTGGTTCCAATTCTGTGAGCTGCTTTTCATTAGATGTAGAGTTGATTTTCCCCACTTATACAGACACAGACCCTTCTCCTTGTCCTATTCTGAAGTTGAGTCTGTTTTTAATTGCTTTAATCCACATCACTACTGATGATGGTCAGGTAGTGACCTGTAAGGCTATTTTATTTGTTCTAATTTCTTGAGAGCTAAGCTGTATACTGACCATGTGTACTGCTCCTGGTCTAACACTTTGCAAACTTAAAATCCACAGTATCTACATAGAGGATCATATGTAGATGATCGCTTGATTCTTGGATCTTACCTCATCTTGATGAACTTACTTTTTTCTCCCTCCTGCTTATAATCACAAGCTCTGGGCTCTTATTTGCCAATAATTATGAACCGCTCCTGTGCCATTTAACATCTGAGCAGACTGCTCTCAAGCTACAGCTCCTTTCGTTCATATTCATTTTCTAGAATTTTAATGACAACGTGGTTTAGGTCTACTAGAACTCCAAGCATAGTATTGCTCCCATTTTCTTCATCCCTTCATATCCCCATTTCCATGTTCGTCTAGGTTAGAAGCCTGGTCCTTATCTGAAGCCCTTCTTTATAAATGTCTTCAGTTCTCCCTGGAAAATCCATATCTTGTCTGCTCCAAATCTCTGCTTAGCCCCTGTGGAAGGAGGTGAAGTCAAACAGTTACAGCTCCATCTCTTTGTGAATGTGATGGCAGTTGTTAGGACTGCCATCATTTTTCTACTGCAATTGCTTCCTAAACCCCCATCTTCCTCCTTTGTCTTCCATTCTCATGCATTAAGAAAACTGCAGTGACCAGCAGAGAACAGAGTTTCCAGCTCTCCCTCAACACAGCCATAGGTGCATGCATGTATCCATATGTCCTGTGCTCACATCCATTGTTAAGGGTCTACTGACTGATTTCCTCTTGAAGACCAAGCCCTCCATGTGTGTTTTCCTACTTTCCTGCAAACATCAAAGTCTCAGTCTCCATCGGACCATTCCCAGAATGAAGATACACCATAATTCCCTGCAATTACACTGTCTCAGCCAAATTCAAGTGCTCTGTCTCTCATTATCGCCTTCCATATGGAGCAATAGTAGCTTCAACAGGAATCCAGGCTTGGTGCGTCCTGCTAGGCATCGGCAAGAGATGCTTGCTCGCACCGTTACTAAGGAGCCTATGAATATCAACAAGGAGCAGCTATCTCTCTGGGTCTTTGGATTTTGTTACCCTTGGATATCAATAAAAATTGGCCTGGCATCTCCTTGTGACTGCCTTACCCTTCCTTACCCTTGGCATACTCTCCTGGTGTCCGTCTCACTGGGCATTCCTTAGCTTCCTCTTTTAGTCCTTCCTCTGGCCCTACCTATTACTCTTCCTTTTCTTTGTCCTGCCCAGCCTCTGTGAGTTGCATTGCTTCCTACTCCTACCTATACCCAAAATGTGCCTCAAAGATGTCTACATTATCTTTTCCTTAATCTTGCCTAGAATGTCTTAAATGTCCCTTTCTTAGGTAGGTGTGCTTTCTCAAAACCATAAGAGACTGCACATCACTTTCTTGTTTTATTTTGCTTTTTGCATTATTTTTCTCTATAACATTTCGTGCTGTTTACCACATTTGCATCAAGAGCATTTATTTCCTTATCATCTTTCCCTTAGTGGAATATTTCCCCAAAGGGAAACACGTTCGCTTGATGCTGGGTTTGCTGCTTTGGATAATGTCTTGCTTATAGTATGCATAAAGCATGTGTTTATTAAATAAAGAACCAAAGCAGAACAATACTCTAACTTTTACTGTCTCATATATTTTATAATACAAATAAGTTGTTTTCAATTTTTCTATGACCTTAATTATACTTGTATAATAATTTGCTAGTGTTCTGGTATTTTAGAAATGTAAAATCAAGTACCTATAATTTAAGCTAATTTTACAACATTATTTAGCTTTAGCATGTATTTCTGTGCAATGAATACAATTTACCATCATCTTTTTCTTGCTTTAGCCTTCATATTGTATTAAACTATGTCATTGGTAGCAGTAACAAAGAGCTTTTAATATATGGATTAATTCCTTTTGTGCCTTTCTTCCTCCTATGTGTGTTATTTATCCTCATTAAAAAGAGAAGGAAGAAGGCAAAAGTATGTCTGTGGAGTATTTTCTTTTCAATTAAACAGACCCAGAAGAGGCAAAAGACTCAGAGTCATGCAATAGCTACTATTTCTGAGTTTGACTATGACTACCTAGAAAGCCCGTGATAAACATACAGTAGAATGTGCGTAGATTTCTTTGTTTTCAAGACCAACTCTTTTGGCAGAGTCTATTTACCTGAATTTAGCTGTGCAGTGACACATGGTTAAGGAACTTAGATCTCCAAAACAACAGTGTCCGGATTTGGATGAGAATCTGTGGAAGTGAAATTATAAAGAAAAATGCTAAACCCCAAAGGTCCCTAAAAATAGTTGAGAGCGCTGCACACGCTATGTCTGGATTGGGAGCATCCTGACAACTGTCTGAATTTTATTGTTTTAATTGTCTTACAACAACTTCTAACAGTCTAGTTACACAATACTCCCAAGGAGACTTGGAAGAAGCTGTTATAATTGTGTCAGTCCCAGGGAAAACCACAACAACTCCCGCCATGGAAGCCTCTCACATACTTTCCTGATTGTTGGGAATATTGATATATGTAATCAATCAAACATGCAATCCAAGAAGATTAGAATTACATTTCATATTCCTGGACCAGAATTATTATTTGAAATTTCAGAAATCGAGGCTCTTGCTACCATATAGAAGTTTTCTTGATTTATCACCCTCAAAGATATGTCAAATGAATGAGGATTTGAAACAGGCATTGGTTTACAAAAATGATCAAAAGGTTAACCTATTCTTTAAGGAGATGGCATTTAGTTATTTTTATTTGTTTTTGATTCTTCACCTCCAATTGTTGGCAGAGTGTTTGAGGCACACATGCATTTTCCTTGTTAACCCACTGTGACCTTACAAAGTGACTGATCAGACTCCATCGATGGGTCAAAACTGGGATCCAGGCAGAGATCTTAGGTCCTTTGTAGCAGTAATGCGTCGCGGTTAATGATACCTTTCATGGGTTCTAAATCACTTTTGAAAGCAATTTATCACCCCTCTTGAAATGTATACCAACATTTCCATTTTGATTATATATATATATATATATGCACACACCCATATTGTTGCTCAGCTATGTTCTGGAACACAGCCAGCTTATATGGATATGTAAAATATTGCGATTTTTGTTCACAACACGGCACCTTCTAAACAGAATGCTAACATTCAAATGATCTGAACAAGACTTCCACCTCAGAAGAGACAATTTTTTTTTTAAATTTGGTGAGCCCATGTTCAGGCGTTATTGAACAAAAAATGCTTCCATTGTGTCCAAATGAATTTCCAATGAGACCAAGACCTACAAGTAGGTACTATGACTGCCTTAGCCTCCACATTGGGATCCTTTTGACCGTGTCTTCAAAAGACTAATGGTAGTATTGCCAAAATGGGTGGTGGCTGAACAGGTCTGAGGATGACAGTGAGGCTGACCAGTCGGGAGAGAGCTCCATGGAGTATAGGTGGCATTTTCTGCTTCTGCCCTGATGGGTGATGTCTCAAGCAGTCATCCAGAGACAGGAATAAGCAGACGACCAGATAAAATGAAATGAGAACAATGAATGAGGTAGTCCTCTATCCGCAGCCAGAATACTTCACTGGAGGGATTAAGCAGGGGTCATAGACTCCCAGTGACATCCAAAATGACGGGCTTGGTCGTCTAGACAGTGAAGCACAGAGAATACACAGCAAGTAGAAGGTCAGGTGGCAGCTGATAGGTGATAATTACTGCTAATAATAATTTGGAGTCCCTCTTTCCTGCACAGAACATATAGATAATTGAGATGGAATCATCAAATTTTGTTAGATCACCACTGGACCCTTACTCCTTTTTCCATTATATCTGATGGTATGAGCCTAAAAGTCATAGAGGGAAGTCCATAGATCCCCAAACACTTTGAAATTATGTGAACAATCATATATGCATCTGCACACATTTTAATAGAAAACTTAAGGATTTGTGAAAAACAAAAACTTCTCTGAAATGATTAATGACTGAATGAAGACAATGACTGAGTTGAGAAATAGCAGCATCTACAGCAAATACACTATTCAGTCTGGCAACTGATACCTTATCTGGTGTTAATTAAAAACACTAGAGATTTTAATTACAGCATGAATATTTCCAAAGGTTAGCCTTATATCTGTGAAGTCGTGGTCATCTGTAGAAGCCAAAACCAAACATTCGGGTGGTGGAGAACTTGTCTAATAAATTAAAATAGTCTTGTGTAACATTATTTCTTTGTGGCCCAACACAGACAAACCCAGTAAATAAATAACATAAGCATCAATAAATCCTCAAGTGTTTATTAATTTCTCACCATGTTCCTAGGGTCTCTGGGTAGTGGTGATAATATGCCTCTGAGCAATTATCAATATTAATGCTTTACTCCACAGTGTGGAAGAAATGAAGGAATTAATAAATGCCAACTGTTTCTCCTGTGTCCTAACTATTGGAGAAATACCTCTGCTTATGCACTTACTTTTTGAACAACGTCAAACTTGTTTTACAGGAATGCAGTATAACTTGTGACTGCTAGCTGTTAAGGTGCCACACTAGACTCTCTAGAAATACATCAGAGGCTCCCGGCCAGAGCTTCTGCACCATGATGACTACTAAGTCAGTACATTTTCTAAATAGCTAAGGAGCAGAGACAGAGCAGAAATTTACAGAGATATGTATTATCTTGTGCTTCCTGCTCCTGGTCTCTGCACTTAAAGGATCCCACTTTTCCTTACAGATATTATTGGCATCTGTAATGGACTGGTTTCTCCCTATAGTTCATAACAATTTTAGCTATGATGGCTTATTACTAAATTTACTAGAGTATAGAGGGGAGCATCATAATTAGAATAGTTAGAGGTTTAAATATTGAAGTGGAATCTCAATCAAAAAGGAAAGCCAAGTGATACTTTATGCTTAAGCGTTTGTCAAAATCAACATTATTCTTGCTCATGGGTTGAGAAATTTCCTGAAATAATCATATTTCTAGAAGTTTACAGAGATATTACATGTTTGAAAAGGCGATGAGGAAGGTAGCAGCTTGCTTTCCTTGAAGGTTGTCTTGACAAGGCTCATTCAGCTTGCTGCTGCCGGATGCTGGTCTAGCTACTCGATAGACATAGCTGAGAAAATACAATTTGGAATCATGAAATACACCGAGCAGCAAAAGTGCTTGCTCCATGCCAACTCAGCTTAAAACTCACGTTTCTGCTGTAATGAAGTTTGAGGAGTTAAGAATGAGTCGAAACACAAATTTATGATACATTTATCACTAAATATGTCTAAAAATGTAGTTTTTGATCTTGAAATTATTTTTGAAATCTTGACCATGTATATATATTTTAAAAACCTCTTCATAAAATATTGCCTGTTAATTAAAATCTGTATGTTGGACGATGGAGTGATGGCTCAGTGGTCAAGAGTGCTTAGGTTCAGTTTCCAGCACCTACACCGGGTGGCTCACAACCTTATATTTTCAGTTCCAAAGGATCCAGTCTCCTTTGGCCTCCTCCTTGATTACCTGCACAACTAACACACACACACACACACACACACACACACACACACATACACAGAAAACTAAAAATAGAGATCATTATTCTTTTCTCTCAAGGGTACTGAAGTAGATGGATGGATGGAGGTGAAAATGCACAGACTGTAGTTATGCCCATCCATGTGTGTGCACTCTATAATCACATGCATTGTTTATCTATACTTATGTATCTATCTATACGTGCATCTTTCCTTGTCCATATGGAACTTTGACAACCAGCTAAAACATTGACAGACTTTAGCTGAAATGATTAATATAAAAGAAATTTTCCCTGTTGTAATCATACATTTCTTAATTGATGATCTGTTCATTGGTGCACAAAAGAGACAATAGATTTTTAAGAATGTTATGTACAATAGAGAGTTGGCAAAAATGAAAAAAAGTATTTTGTATGCAGAAGGAGCCTTCAGATTTGTCCTAAATAGGAGTTCTAAACATGTGATTTGTATTAGAAAATTTGAAAAATTATAAACACTTAGGTATTTTGTAAATATAAAAATACTTTGAAAAAATTACAACTTTAAAACATAATTTGTAGAAGAAAATGAGAAAATATTTCTAACTTTTTGAAATTAAGATTAATTGTCTGAAAAAAACGTATAACTTCTTAAATACATTCTTTCTTATTTTCATCAAATACCAAAATTCCAAATTTCACTATTCACTCATTATCCAGTCAGTGACAAATTACACCAGAAGGAAACTCTTTGTAAATATATAAATGATCAGCTTCAAGCTGAAACCGAGTTTTCATGTAACAGATACTTATGGAAACACAGAAGAGGAATCGACAGGAGAGCCCTACAGACCTCAACTCTAGTGAAACTGGCAAAATGATGCTTAAAACCAAACATGCTCTTCATATTACAGATACAAAATGAAAAGGACATGCAACAATTTCTTCTGAGTCCTTGGTTAATCACATTTTTGAAACACAGGGTTGAAGCTCTATGAGTCATCCTACCTACATGTGCCTTTGGTCAGACTGTGCATTCAGGGCAGTTCTGAACTGCAGCATTGTTAAAACATGGAGGGATTACAGCCGTCTCCTTTGAGTGCACAGTTCTCTGTATGCTCATGTGCCCAACTTCACCAGTCTTTTCAGACATCCCAGCTTGCTGCTTCTGTGCACAGCACGCTTGCTGTTCCCATGCACATTTTAAAACATTTTCTTTTGTTTGAATAATTTGTCTTTATTAATTGTTTTATCGAGATGTATGTAATGTATTCTTATGAGACTCACCTGCAATTCCCTGTCCTCCAACCCCTCCATACTTCCCATCACTTTTCTTTTCCAACTTCATGTGTTTTTGTCTATTAAAACCTCTGAGGCAACTATTGATGCCAGTATGCGTGTGGATAGAAGGCCACCTACTCGAGCTTGGGTAGCCTATCTGGGGCCATCTCTAAAAAAAGCTGACTCTCCCTGCACCAGCAAGGATCAGTTGCCAATAACTCCTCAGCTATGGGCGGAATGTCATGACCGCCCCCCTTCCCTATGCCTGCTGGGACATTTTGCTGGCTTGACTTTGGCAGATCTTCTGTTATAGCAGCTGTGTGCTTCTGTGTGCAAAGATACTGCCATGTCTGAAAAACAGTTTTCTAGACTCCTCCACGTCCTCTGGCCCTAATAACCTTTCAGCCATTCATACATGTTGTTCTTTAAGCCTTGGGGGGAAAAGGTATGGTACAGTCAAACTTTGGGTTCAGCTCTTTTACAGTATTTTATTCCCTGTGCAGTGACCCATTGCAAGGTTGTGTACTGATTGCCATCTATTACAGAAAGAAGCTTCTCTGATTACTGCTAACAGATGCACCGACCTATGAGTATGCCAACAAGTCCTTAGGAGGAATTTTGATACTAGGTCCTCTTAGCAAAACAATAGTAGTAGGCTCTTGCCTATTTTAGAACATCTTGATTAAGCAAACATTTAGACCAATATTTGTTTATTGTGTCTTTTACTTAAAAACATATGTAAAACTTCTTATTTATGCTACTGCATAAATAATTTTAGAGTTATGTCACATGGCTCAGAAGCAACTCCATTTTTGGAGAAGGTAGGGATGTGGGTCATTGCCAATGGGGTTCCTGATTAAATAAACATTCTGACTAGTTCTTTTTCTTTCCATTTATTTGAAAGCAGTAATTTTGAATAGATGTTAAGCATACCACCATAAAATCAACTATGACACATGGCATGGTGTTCTGTAGAGAAAGGAGTCCTGGTTGTTATTGACTATACAACAAGGCTAACTTGCAGTGTGCATGCAAACCTAGGAACTTCTGTTGGTGGCCTGCCCCTCTAGGCCTACAGTGACTGCTGTATTTTTTCAACTGCTATAAGATGGATCTAATTTGCTAGTCTCTCTGTACATTACTTTTGCCATGTCAGACAACAGTTAGAAATTCAAAGCTTGCTGGGTATGTAGTGGTGATGCATGATATTAATCCCAGCACTCAGGAGGCAGAAGCAGGTGGATCTCTCTTAGTTCAAGGCCAGCCTGGTCTACAGAACTAGTTCCAGGACATCCAAGGCTACACAGAGAAACCCTGTGTCAAAATACAAAAGAAAGAAAGGAATTAGTGAAGGAAGGAAGGAATGGAGAGAGAGAGAAAGGAAGGAAGGAAGGAATGGAGAGAGAGAGAAAGGAAGGAAGGAAGGAAGGAAGGAAGGAAGGAAGGAAG
>LOJH01033954.1:16157-28325 GCA_001685095.1 Ellobius talpinus | reverse complement strand
CCTCTGTATGCTGTGAATACCATTGGTTAATAAAGAAACTGTCTTGGACCTGCGTAGGAAATAGAGGTAGGTGGAGAAAACTAAACTGAATGCTGGGAGGAGGAAGGCAGAGTCAGGGAGAAGCCAAGTAGCACCACCAGAGACAGATGGCAGAACTTTAGCAGGTAAGCCACAGCCAAGTGGGATACACAGGTTAATAGAAATGGGTTAAATTAAGATGTAAGAGTTAGCCAATAAGAAACTAGAGCTAATGGGCCAAGCAGTGATTTAAATAATATAGCTTCTGTATGATTATTTCGGGGCTGAGCGGCCAGGAACCAACAAATGGGCTCCTCCTACAAATTTCCGCTAAACTGATCTCTAGATTCAATGTAACCCATATCCAGATATCAACAGTTGTTTTGGTAAGTATTAAAAATCTAGTTCTAAAGTTGATATGGAAATGTAAAAGACCTAGAATGTACAAGAATTTCTTACGGAAAGGAATAGAGGTATTTGTAGAGAAACAATATAACAGGTACTGCACAGGAGGATTGAACTTTTATACAACAAACTCAGAAGATCCCTTAGATGATGACCACGTCTCATGCCAAGACCCCCTTAACATCTGTTTCAGAAACCATTGCTATCAATAGTTTATTGGTACATTATCACTCAAGAACCTTTTCTCTTGGATTTGCATGTATGTATATACTGAAGTATGTAGTGATCACTTGAAAGTATAAATATGGAGGTATGAGACTGCTTGCGTGCTTAGATGAGACCCTAGTTTCAACCCCTAGAACCTCTGAAAGAAAGGAAGGAAAATGGGATCGTATATGTACATGCTCAGTAACTTGTCTCATTCTCTTGCCAGTTTTTATCAGTTTTGCCAATCTACTCATGACAGCACATGTACATTTTTTAACTGATGCATACTACACCATAGAACATGCTACAGTTCCTTCATTTGCCAATAGAAACTTAGTTGTTTAAATGTTTTTGCCATTAACACTTATTCTCAGTCAGGGAGATGGCTCAAAGGGTAAAGGTGATAGCTGCCAAGTTGGATCCTGGAACCCACAGGATAGAAAGGAAAGAACTGACTCTTACATGTTGTCTTCAAACTTCTATGCACATTCATGGCATGCTTGCACATACACACACATTTTACAGACATGCACACAAACACCAGATAAATACAATTTTATAAATAAATAAACATTTTAAACTTACTTTCCAAACAAGCTAGGTCAAATTATCTAATTTTTAAAAAACTTTTTTTAAACTGGGCGGTGATGGCACATGCTTTTAATCCCAGCACTCAGGAGGCAGAGACAGGTGGATCTCTGTGAGTTCAAGGCCAGCCTGGTCTTCAGAGCTAGCTAGTTCCAGGACAGCTAGGGCTGTTACACTGAGAAACCCTGTCTCAAAAAACTAAAAAGAAAAAGACCCAAATTTTTAAAAATATTGTAGATTAATACCTGATTACATTTTCCATAACTGCATATTATCAATATCTTGTTTTTTAATTATCCATCTGATGTTTGAAAAATGTGTTGAATTTTTCTGGTGATGTTGAAAGTCTTTAAATATTTTATTAGCAATATTATTTTTTCTTTTGTAAATTGCTTTTTCATTGTAAAAATTATATGCCTTCTTTTCTGTACTTGAGTTTTTGGCTAATTCGTTCTTTAAATACTCTAGACTCAATCTTTTGTCATTTCTGTTGAAGATACAAAACACCGGGTTGGAGATGACTTAAAGGCTAGGCTCAAAACTAAAAAGACAAAACATTGCCTTCAGAGGGTGGCTTCACTTTTGCTTTCCCCCCCTCTGATACAGGGTCTCACCATGTAGCCCCCAGTTCCCCCTACCTCTTGTTTCCTGAGGGCACATGTCACCACACCCAGCTGAAGGTCTTGATTTTTAAAGCATCCTGTGGTTAACATAATTTTTAAACTTAAATGTATAAATGTATAAGCTTTCTGTATGGGTTCCACTTTTTAAGTCTTATTTAAGAAATTATTCCCTAAATGCCAGGCATAGTGAAGCAGGTTTGTAATCCTTGCACTTGGGAGGTAGACGCAGGGCAGGGGTTCAAGGTCACTTGCAGCTACAGAGGGAGTTTGAGGTTGGCTTGGGCTGCATGATACCCTGTCTCAAGAAAACAAAAACCCCAACTAGAAACGAAATCCCGTATCACAGAGTCAAAAAGACATTCTTAGATTATCTCTTAAAATGTTTCCCAGATGTCTTTTCTGTGCAAATAGAGAAAAGACTGTATAAAACAAAAACAGAATGACATCATGCATATTGCTTTATAACCTGTTGTTATGTAGCAATATATTTTGAACATCTTTTCATTTGAATAAATGTATTGCTAGTGTTGTGGGTGGGGTTTCCCGGGAAACAGACTCTGGAGACAAGAGATTTGTGTGCAGGAAGCTTATCCGGGAGTGCTTAGGAGACCAACGCGCGGGCGTGGGGGAAGGGAGTGAAATAGGATTAGACTGGAGAGGACATTAGGCGGTGCTGCAGTCGTCACAAGGGCTGGAACTTGGCGGTTTAGAATTCCCTTCATCATTGTCCCAATTCGAAGAGAGAAAGCTGAGGCATTTGTTTGATGCGGGCTGCCCCTGGGGAAGAGCTGGGGGTGTCACTGGGCAGGGCAACTGCCTTCTTGTGAGTATCATTCCCAGAGCCAACAATCAGCGAGTTAGGGTTGTAGCAGGCTGGTAACCCTCCTGAAAGCCCTAGCTAGGAGCCGGAAGGGAAGGGAATCTGAACAGCGCACCACCATTAAGGACACTGTTTGCTCCCAGCCGCAAAAAACACCCACCACTCACTTCTCAGCTCGGTAATAGGTGATTGTTGGCAGAAAAGTATTCGTCCCTTTCGTGAGGAAAGTAAAAACTTTTGGAGAGGTGCCCAGTAGGCTCTCACATTTCATTGACCTTAACTAAAATGTTAGTTAGGTGCAGGGGGAGCTGGGAAAGTGGGGTCAGGGTTGTCCTGATTTTGTGCCTTGCTCAGAACAATACTTCAGCGTAGAAGAACATAAAGGATTTCTGACAGTATCTACCACAAAATGGACTCCTATAGAAATAATTTGAATAATTACATCTGCTTTAAAGAAACAGTTTTCATATTGACTGGCCTTTGGGTGTCTATAACATTGTGTTGTGGTCTGCTGTGTTGAATTAACAGCCTAGCAATTTTCCCTGCCCATATCTTCCGTTGTTTCTTCAGGATTGTCTAGTTTGCTTTCTGTTGCTGTGGTAAACACTATGACCAAACCAACTTGGATAGGAAGGGTTTATTATCTTTTATTTTTGGTTTTTCGAGACTGGGTTTCTTTGTGCAGCCCTGCCTGTTCTGGAACTCGCTCAGGGAGGGCTTATTTTAGATTGCAAGTTGTAGTCACTAAGAGCATCATACAGGAACACGGAAGCAGGAACTGAAGCAGAGGCTATGGAGGAACACTGCTTATTGGCTTGCTCCCTGTGGCTTACTCAGCCTGCTTTGTATACCGCCTAGGACCACCTGCACGTGGATGGTGCCGCAATGGTGGGATTAACCATTCCACCTCAATCATTAATGAAGAAAATGCCCCCCCCAGTCTAGGCCAATCTGATAGAGGCAATTCCTCAGTTGATAATTCCTCTTCCAAAGTAATTCAATTAGTATCGAGTTGATGAAAAGTAACCAGAACAAAGATGAAATGCTAACTATATCATTGGGAAGTGTACTTTTAAAAGAAATTTGATGCAGAATACCAATGAGTGCCATGGGAAAACACTCTATATGTGTGATTTCCTTGAGCAGTAGATGAAGAGGCCAATTTTTCCCCTACATCCTTTCAGATACTGGATTTTAACATTTCCGTTAGTTGTATGTTCCTTTTATCTTTTTTAAAAGTACCCTGCCTTCATTGTCATTTTGGTTATTGACTGTATGTGCTTGTTTTTGTTTATTTGTTGTTTTGTTTGCATTATAGTCCAAAGAAATGTGTTTTAAAATGTGTTAGCTCGGGAAAGCTTTGAGACACCATCTGTCTTGTGTTCTTTGTGCTACAAGGGTTAATTCAGCACACCTGCCTGGCTTTGCTAGTCAAGACATGAAACATACTAATTAACAGTGCTTATTTTTAACTGCGGGCCCAAGGAATTTCAGGGCATTTCAACCCAGTTTGGTATACTTGTTTATGGATAACAATGAGATTGATTACTTCCATCCCCACAGGACTCTAGTATTCAGAAAAATAGCTAGGTGCATAAAGACTAAAACCTAAATATATATTCTCAGGATTGATGGTAGCAGGGCCACATCTGTGCAGAAGTACTTTACAACATGAGCGGTTCTTTTCTGACCTATAAATTACACTGAGTAGCTAACTAATGTATGCCAGAAATATTTTGGAAATACCACTCTGGAAAGTAAAAGGAGAAGTTATTCTGCTACTCCAGTGAAGAATGGGGACATGTGAACCTAGAAACAGCCAGCCATAGCTATCCTAATGGGGAACATGACAGTGCTGTTTCGAAAATAATTTCCTGAATGTAAAGTTTATGAATAATAGGTCTTTAACCCCCAGTTTGGATTTTTCTTAGTAAGAAGGTATTTACAGCCATTATTATAGTCAAAATAAAACTATGATGCTATAAATCTGACAAAATACTTCAGATATTTTCCTGTCTCTAAGCATATAAATATATTATATTAAAATTATAGAAATAATTTGTATTGGATTTTATATTGCTTGCATAATCACTGTTGTACTTCACAGTTTCTGCATACATTATAGTCTTACATATAAATACTAAATATTTACTGGATCAGAAAAATATTCTTGGAGTCCACATGCACTTTAGATTAAATATATAGAAAATAAACTAAATGGTATTTGCTATGTGTGTGTGAATTTGAAAAAGAATGAATTATTATTAAAATGTGCCATGATAAGGTAAACTCAGTACTAAAACATGGTGAGGAAATGTATGACTCCTACAGGAATACACTTGGCTATCTCTGTCACAATAGTAAAGATTAACCCAGTGTAGATAAGAATGAAGACAAGACCAGCCTGGTCTCCACGGCTGGTTCTACGACAGCCAGAACTACACAGAGAAACCCTGTCTCAAAAAACCGAAAACCAACCAACCAAAAAAGAATGCAGACAAGAGTCAAGCATGGTGGATCTTTTGAGTTTGAGGCCACCCTGTTCTACAGAGTGAGTTCTAGGACAGTCAAAACTACACAGAAAAACTATGTCTCAAAACGAGACTAACAAAAAAGAGTGCAGACAAAATGAACACTGTCTATTGTATGTAGAAATGTCATGGGGTGTGAATGATGTGAGTAATGTTTAATTAGGATCAATTTCGCAGTGTATAAACAGGCACTAAGTAGACCTTGGACTTAATAAATCTGTACCTTTAAGTCAAGTTGTCTAAGATAATCTTATATCCAGAAAATCTTCATACACAAGGATATTCACTGTAACATTATTTATAATTACAAAAGTAAGCAATTCAGACACCCTAAAGGTGAAGAATAATTGAGAAATGATGCAGGTGCTGAAACACTAAGCTTCTAGCAACTAAGGGAGAGTAGTTTCATAGCAGAGTTCAGGGAGGCTCTGCCGTGGACTGATGACCTCTGCATGCTGCTCTTAAAGGTGTGTTGCTAAGAAAAAGCAAGGCACAGGAGTGTTGGGTAGCAAATCTTCTTTGGGGGCTCTAAGATGGTGCCTATTTTCTGATATTTTTCAAAACAAAATACTGGGAAGATAAAGCAAGGATTGACAACAGTGATTTCCTATAGGTAGAGGAGGAAATGTGGAATGTACAAAGGTAGGAGCCAGAGTTCTCAGAATGTATTTTGTTTCATACTTTCTGTTGTTTGTGTCTTTGTTTGGTGTAAAAGATAGCCTCCAATGACAACCATCTCTCAGTATTCACACCCTTGTGATGTCCCACCAACAGGGTGGCATAGTTGGGCTCTGTGACCCCCTTCCACAATTAGATTTTAGACACAACGTGGCTACCTTTTTGCTCTTCCACTCTCCTGGATCATTTGTATTCTGGGAAATTCTTTGCCCTGCCAAGTGGTTCCACGTGAGGATCTGAGCACCAACGAGAGCCATGTGAGGGGTCCTCATGGCAGCTACGCCTCTAGCTCCGGAGTAGCCTTGAGGTGTTTACAGCTCAGTAGAAGAGTCTGTGTTGAGTATCCCTGAACCAGAACCACTAAACTAAGTTGTCCCTGGTTTCTGACCTCCCAAAACTGTGAGAGAATTCATGTCTGTTATTTTACACTGTTAGTTTTTTATATAAGCTGTTAAGTAGCAGTTCATAAGCTGTTAAGTAGCAGTTCATCACTAATGCGAGAATTATAAAATTGGTTTTTAATAATTTAAAAACTGAATATAACCAAAAAAGAGATAGTCTTTAAAAATTAAAGATGAACTTGAAAAACAGGAGCCCAACTATAAAACTGGTAGCTAAAGTACACAGTAATTATTTCAAGTGACTTATAGACAGAGTAGTTTTACGTATCCCCAGTGACTGGATCTCAAGGACAAAAACAACTGGATAAATCTTAAATGGCATTCAGTTACCTAATTGTCACTAATAACACTGATATTTTTATCTCGAAACCATCTGTGTAGTGGAATAAATCAGGTTATTATGTTAGCATCATTAAGAACTAAGATTTTACACATGAGAAGGAAGATGTAAATCAAGAAAATTAACTGGAAACCCTCTTACTCCTTAGATTGGAAATAGCAGTATTTAGTCATAATTTCTTTTTCTAAAAGGCACAGCTTTCTTAGTCCTGTTCAATGAAGAGACAGAAAGAAATTATACCAAAATGTCAGCTGAGACTGCATGCAGATTTGGATGATTCAATATCATGTAAAACAAACAAACATTCAGAGCTCCTTGGAGAATGGTTAATTCCAGTTTAGAGATGAACCTGGAAGATCCTCTGACTAGAATTTAAGGATGAAATTAAGACTCTACACTTTCTGTGGAGCTCTTACTGGCCCAGGATAGAACAGTCTGAACTTCCAAAAGCATGCTGGTTAGTGTGGTTTGGTGGAAGAGAGCTTGCTTTCCTAGCGTGTGCAAGGCCCTAGGTTCAAACTCTAGCACCCCACCCTTAAAGCAATTCTTGTGACAGTGAGACACTCTACATATTTATACTTTTATTTTAACTCATAGGGTTCACAATGATGCTAGCTAACTAACGCTTTGGAAGTTGCTAGAACGCTAAGCTAGTAATGATAAGATTGGCGGGTGAAGAAGACTGCATCTTGCCTTTCAGCAACTCTAGGAGCTTCTGGAATGATAGTTTTATTTGAAAGGAATTCACATGTAGAAAGAGTATTGGGATTGGGAGATAGTCATTTAGTGAAGGAATAATTTGGGGTATGTAAATTCTTTTGTCATCAGTGTGGGCAGTCCATGCCTATACAGTTTGTAAACATTTGTGCAGTCATTTGCTTAGTATTTATGTGTTTTATTGTAGGTAAAGCAACCTGGCTATTTTGTTGTTACCATACAAAGTAATAGGCTTCATTTGGACACTCACTTATGTATATAATATTGAACTGAAACTCACCAGCCCATGATCCTCTCCTGCCCCCCTTTTCCCTTCTTGTCGGTCCCCTTCTTCCCTGAAAATGGTACCATTTCTACTTTTAGTAATTTCACCTCGTTGCTAAAAATTACAGGCCTGTGTCACCACACCCACTTTTGGGGCAAGAGAAGTGGAACCCAGGACATCTCATTGTGTCCCAGTGCCTATGGCCTAGGTTTTGACTAGAAACACTGTAAGCCACATATCTGCCTTGTCAGTGGCTTCCCACTTAGTTCTGGCTATGAGAGGCATAGAAGGACAGCAACAGTCTGGAGGAGGATGAAGGAACTTAAATGCTTTCTGTTCTTCCTTCCTATCAGCTTCCTGTGCCTCTCAGCTTGCCCCAGAAGCACTTCGCCTTGGTAGCAGCTGTGTCTTTCCTGGGTGTCCAGCTGAGTCATGTGCAGTTAACCAGCCTAAGAAACGACAGCATGAGATGAGCAGCATTCCTGCCTGGGGCCTGGAGCCTAGCCTCATGGAGCCCCTCCTCCCAGTTTCTACCACCTACTTTTCCATCCTTTTCACAAACCCCCTTCCTAAGACAATCTTGGTTTCTCATAGTCCACTGCCTGCATAACACCATAGAGTGTGTCTTTACTCCCTTGGCTAGTTATGGAAAGTTATTAATATGGCCTCCTGTCCTTGACTAGCTTTTGACTGATAGACAAAGCCTCTCATTAGTCACTGGAGAGCTGCATTAACCCCCTAGAATTCCTGCTAGTTGTTGCAATTTGAGCCACTGTGATAAGGGAGAGGGACAGTGTCTACAGCATAGCCAAATGGCCCTTATAAAACAAGTGATTTCTTGTTGCACAAGCCTTCATTGTCTTTGAAGGACAGTTTGTTATTACTGATAAGCCTTCTCCATTCACCTCCTGATCACCTTCTCTTCATTCCTCTCATGAAACAACTACTGTATTAGTTATCATTTATGTGTACTTTTTTAGATTTATTTATTTATTATGTATACATCATTCCTTTCTTGTATGCCTGAATACCAGAAGAGGGCACCAGATCTCATTATAGATGGCTGTGAGCCACCATGTGGTTGCTGGGAATTGAACGCAGGACCTCTGGAAGAGCAGTCAGTGCTCTATAACCTCTGAGCCATCTCTCCAGCCCCTTATGTGTACTTTTTAACATATAAATATGTTATTTTGAAATATATGGCATTTCTGTAGGTTTTTACATTTCAGTTCATGGTATAATTACTTTTTTGCAATTTGCCTTATTCACTAAGTAATTTGTCTTGGAAGTCATTCCACATAGCCATTTCTTTTTAACTACTGCATAATAGTCCTCAGCATGTACACACCATGGTTTATTTCACCTGCTGCTCTGTTTCCACCATTACAAAAGCTCTATGATTAATACTAGTGTCCTTGCTGTTTCATCAGGGTAGATTTGGAGTAGTAGAAATGTTGGGTCAGAATGAATGCATATTTTAAACATTGCATTGGATGCTAACAAATATGTTCTCTTGCTGGACTGTGGTGGCACACACCTTTAATCCCAACACTTGGGAGGCAAAGGCAGGYGGATCTCTGAGTTCAAGGCCATCATGGTCCACAGAGAGAGTTCCAGTACAGCCAGGTCTACACAGAGAGATCCTGTCTCAAAAAACAAAACAAATGAATAAACAAAAATCAAATATGTTTTCTTAAAATACAGTTCCAGTTTTCAAGTATCGCAAGAGACTGCCAAGTTCCTTCTTACCACGGGGCTTCCATGGCTGCCTTAGCATACATTTGCCATCTAGCACTGCCCTGGGCAGCTTTAGCTGGCACATCTTTATATCTTTAGTGGGGAGACAGAAACAGCTGTTCTTCATCATCATCATCATCATCATCATCATCATCATCATCATCATCAGTAGGGCACTGAGCCCAGGGCACTGTGTCAGTGAGAGATATCCCTAACCCTCTTTTTTCCTTTTTATTTGGAGATAGGATCTTACTAGGTTGCCCAGGCTGTCCTTGAATTCACTTTGTAGCCCAGGCAGGCTTGTGATCCTCCTGCCTCAGCCTCCCAAGTAGCTAGGATTATAGGCTGTGCCTATAGACCTGTTTTTAAGCATTGTTTTAAACTTAACAGCTTTTGGTTTCTTTGGTAACTTATTTCCTTCAAAACCACATGAAGTATCAAATCAGTTTTCTTCTAGACTCTTCTGTAAACTGTAATCATACCCAAAGTTCTTCCCTATGCACACTCATCTTTTTTCTAGAGATGTCCTTGTGCTGTTACATACCAAATGTTGTTTTTTTTCTATACACAATCTGTTTGCCTCTACACAGTTCCATATGCTGTAACCATACCCAAACTTCTTGTCTAGACATGGTTGAGAAGTCAGTTTTCTGTGTGTATTCATTAACTTGCTCACAGGATTTTCTCCCTTACAAGTTAATGCTGGTGCCCTGATGCCATTTCAGAAAACAGGCTTTGATGAGGAGGGTACCACCTCCTATAATCTGACTTTCACATCAGGGCAGAATCCTTGGCTTACCAGAGGGACCCCAATGGTTGTACTGGAGCTGATCCTACCACACTTTTTAGGCTGGCTTGCTACCCTTCTACTGGCATGGCTGGCATTACATAACAAGGGCCAGTGGGTAGGAATGATGTTATGTGGAGAGCTGTGAAAGTGAGATCAACATGGTGTCAATTTTCTACGTTTGTGCTCCACAGGACGGCACCTGACCTAAGGAGCCAAGGGACAAACTACCTGAGTGGTAGGTAGTATATTCAGCCATGTAGACGTCAGATCTCAGTGCAGAATAGCAGTGTTCTAGTTTGCCACAGAAGGTTGTAGTTGCCCTTGAGCTGGGAATCAGGGAGGATGGAAAGGGCTGTCCTCCCTCAAACAGGAGATGGGTGAGAAATGGCCTTGTGGCAATCTCCCACAAGATAGGGACAAGAAACTCCCTTGCAGCAGCTCCAGTCCTTATCTCTGCCTGTTCCAGGAGCAATCACAGGGCACTCTGCCAAGACTCCCTTCAGACTGCCTTGTTCATGTGGCCTAGATGAAGATGTGCAAAGTCACCAGCATGTCACAGTGGGGCCATTCCCCTCGACTTGGTTACACAAAGCTCTTCTCGGCCTTCCTTCAGTATTCTGGATAAAAAGGCAGGCCATTTTTTAAACCCAGTCCCCAAATTTCCCAACTCTGACTTCTAACTTCTTTCTTCTCTTCAACCAGCCAGTTCTTTCCTGGGCTTGCCCCCACCTTTCTCCCTCTCTCCCTCCTTTGCTAAACACAGCAAACAACCACCAATGCACACCTCCCATCGCCTCCTGTCCCCTTTCCATGAAGTTATTGGTGCAGGAGGCATCTTTTATGGCTTCCAATTTATCACAGGTGACATTTTAATCAAGAATGTTGCTGCTTTTTTAATGTGGATCTCCATCTTTCTGACCTTCGATACCAGTTCCCTGGCTGCCCACTGCTCAGAAACCTCCCAAAAGTGATTGCTCATCTTATGGTACTGAGTAAGCGAACAGGTCAAAGGGCAACTTTCCTCTAAACAGTCAGAAACCCAGGCTGACAAGGGCTCTGTGCTTTCAACACATAACAACCGAAGTCATCATCTAGGGGAAGGTACAGAGTCCTAGGGATTGCAGCAAGCTGGAAGGGGAAAAAAGCTACTCAGACTATTGGAGTTTATAGGAGCAGGGTAATGAAATTTCTTCTCATGGTCTACCACTGGTAATATCATCATATGGGCTGGGGTGTAACTTCATTGGGAGAGTGCTTGTCTAGCCTGCTTAAAGCTCGGGGTTCCATCCTGCCATGCTTATATGGGAGCATGGGTGGTGCACACCTGTAGTCTTAGTGCTTTGAACGTGAAGGCAGGAGGATTGGCTAGTCTTGGGTATCTTTAGGTATATATCAAATTCCAAGCCACCAGCCTGGGCTACATGAGACCCCTGTCTTAACACACACACATACACACACGCACACAATTCTATCATATGTCTACATTTTCCTGTAAGGAAGGTAGGCATGGATGAGGTGAGCAGCTAGCATCTCTACTACTGGAGCTCTGGTGTATTGGCAATGAGGATGGTGAGAAATCCTTCAACTATGAGATTATGTCGAAACTAGAAGCATCAGAATCTGTTGACTCCAAGGAATCTGGCCTGAATAATTGGGAAGAATTGAGTTACCATATAACAAGGTGATAGATAAGAAAACCTCACTTTTTTGACATACAGTTTTTGAGATAGCTCTGAATATGCACATGAAGTAGGCAGTCAAATAAGCAGGTCTACCATTCAAAGGCACACTCAAAACTGGCTTTGTAAGAGTAGGGACCCTTGGGATAGGGAACATTGTTAAATGCCACTGGACTCTAAATAGGAACTTGTATTCCAAACACTGGATTTTATTCATTCATCTTTCAACACTCAGTGGAATCTTCCATTATTGTGTGTTGTGTGATGTTTTACTCTTTTGGCTTTTGGGGGGTCCACCACCCAGCTCTCAAATGTAAATCACTCACGTGGAGGCTTATTCTTATGAATGTCTGGTCTTAGCTTGGCTTG
>LOJH01033954.1:957-11634 GCA_001685095.1 Ellobius talpinus | reverse complement strand
TGGAGCCTGTCCTGGAACTAGCTTTTGTAGACCAGGCTGGCCTTGAACTCACAGTAATCTGCCTGCCTCTGCCTCCTAAATGCTGGGATTAAAGGCATGCGCCACCACTGCCTGGCTTTTGTTGTTGTTGTTGTTGTTGTTTGTTTGTTTTTCTTTTGGCAGCTAGTAAGCTAGTGCTTTTAACCACTGAGTCATCTCTCCAGCCCTTCAATTTATTTTCTTTCTTTTTTGCATTAACATCTTAGAAGTTCCTTTTGGCTGTCCTGGAACTCACTTTGTAAACCAGGCTGGCCTCAAACTCACAGAAATCCACCTGCTTCTTAAGTGCTGGGATTAAAGGTGTGCTCCACCACTGCCTGGCTAACAATTTAGAAGTTTTCATTGGCATACCTTCATATTCTCTGACATTTTCCTTGACTGCACACCCAGGATACTACAGTTGAGCCTGTCAACGTGCCAAAGGTACTCTTCTTGATTTCTGCTACAGCTGTTGAGAGAGAGAGAGAGAGAGAGAGAGAGAGAGAGAGAGAAAGAAAGAGAGAGAATGTATATGTATGTATGTATGCATGTACTGGGTATCCCTTCAAACCATGCTCAGTTTTGTTTTTTTTTTTCGGTGTGCTTTTAATGTTCTTGTTGACAGGTAGGCATGATGTAAAGGGTTAAAGTTGCTGGGGTGAGTGAGTCTTCACTAATGTGGCTGCAGTGTTGGGGAGAGAGGAAGGATACAGTCTTGTACATTAGGTGTTAGGCTTTTAGTGAGCTTATGTAGCTGGATGGTTGAATTGGGAATTTGGCATTTGCTTCTTCCCCTCCCCATCTATGTAGACTGGCTAGAGAGGGCTGAAGTCTGACATTCCTTTCCCCAGTGTCAAAGGTTAGAGAGCTCTCCAGTTGGGTTAGGATGATAACATCCAAGGTGATTAGACTTTGGTAAAATACTTTTCCTTGCAGGCATGCTTTCGTTAAGGAGAACAAAATCCTCTAAGAATATCTCAGATTTGTTTCTTCTCCTATTTGGCTGAGAAGCAGGTGGCACCCCTCTTGAAACATCCTCAAAGGCACACCCTCAGAACCTATAGGTGAAACAATACTGTAGAGAACCCCTCATCAGCTAGTGTTTTGTTTTTTGTTTTTTGTTTTTAAATCTGAAAGTTGTCTACACACACTTTCAGCCATTCATCAATTACAGTTTAACCTTCCCTACCATGGTTCTGGCTTTAGCTGGCAGGCTTCTATTCCAAAGCTTCTGCTTTGGTAAGCTGTGATTTTTCTAAATTTGCATGTGTCTCTGGGGGAGGCAGCAGTTAACCTTGTGACCTCAATTTTCTGATTGATCTGAAAGGAGTTGTTGACTTTAAGGTGTTTTGCTTTTCTGTTATTGGAAGGTCAGGAATGATGACTTCTAAGGTCCTTATGTGCTGGGTCAGAAACAGGAAGTCAGCATTTTCTTATCATAGCAACAAGATTAAATAGCATGCCAAATATTTATCAGTTAAAGACTGGATACCCAGGATGTACAGCATTTACCCAACAGGGTACTATTGATCAAAAATAGTCAGTTCTAAATACCCTGATGTGAAATAATGTACAAAATATTAAAAAATTTAAGTACGTAGAAAAAGCCAGGTTGTGGGGGCATACACCTTTAATCCTAACACTCGGGAGACCGAGACAGAGGCAGGTGGATTTCTGTGAGTTTGAGGCCAGCCAGCCTGGTTTACAGAGCAAGTTCCAGGACAGCCAGGGCTACACTGAGAGACCCTGTCTTGGAAAAACAAACAGAAAAAAAAGTAAGTGGAAAAAAATAAAGAGCTTGCTGACATTTGCTCAGCTCTCCGTAAACTGAATCAATGTTCATTTGAAAAACAGATACTCATATATGCCTACTATTTTTCAAAGACAATTCAAAGATTAGTAAAAAAAATGCATATATACCAAATCATAGCAGTTGTGTTTCAGTACTGTGAAAAATATCTTTGTTTCTCAATTTTCCAAACTTAACCTAGATGTGCCAAGGCAGGCCTGTAATCTCAGAATTCAAGAGGTAAAGCAGGAGGATTAATCGTCCAAGGTCAGCCTCATAGCAAATTTGAGGTCAACCTGGGTTTACCTGTGATGTTATCTCAAAAACAAAATTAAAAACTTCCAATGTTTTTAATTTCATTATATTATTTCAAGAGTTAATTTTTAGAAAAACTGCCCATTCAAATAAACCTGAAAGGAAATATGTTAAAATGACATCAGTCATTGTTTCTGGTTGTAGAATACAAGGCAAATTTCTCATCTATTAGCCAGACATTTTGTAGTGTCATCATATTCCATTAAATGTTTTTTTTGTGTGCATCACATAGAGTTTTGTTTGCTTTGAGCCTCTGGTGCCCAGCTGTTATAAAGTAAATGGAAAGTCCTTTTCCAGACCACTGCTTGGGCCAAGCTGCTTCTGTTGGCCATCCCACTTGTTTCGTTGCCATCTGCAGCATACATTTAAAAGCTGTCAGATGTCACTCTTTCAATAAGCGGTTCCATGTTTGTTGAAGGACTTGAGCAAGGAAAAAGGCTGGCTGGGTGTTTAAGCCAACTGAGAGTGAACGCGCCAGGCTCTGATAGCAGCCCCTCTTGTAAACAACCACATGGGCTGGCAAAGCTGAGGGTAAGCTGGCATGTCCTACCCCTCTCAATCCCCAAAAGAAACAAGAGGTCCTACGACGAACCTAAGAATGGAAAGGAGACAATTTGTGCTAGGCAGCTGGCAAGTGGCCACTTATGTTTTCCCAAGAAGAAATCTTTATCTAAAAGAATAAAGGAGAAAAGATACTTAGGAGCCAAGAAAGAATAGCTGTTTTTAAAATAAAACATACGATGCAGCGAGGTGGTGGCAGTGCACACCTTTAATCCCAGCACTTGGGAAGCAGAGACAGGTGGATTTGAGTTTGATCTGTGAGTTTGAGGCCAGCCTGGTCTACAGAGTGAGACCTCTGTCTTGAAAAAAACAAAACAGGGCTAGAGAGATGTGAAGAAGGACGCTTAAAAGAAATCCCACACTAGCTCAGAATTGAGAAAAATAGACAGTTATTTATTTAGTGGTAGACTCACAAATCAGAATCCTCTACTGGAACAGAGAACAGACTCAGTGGTTAAGAGCACTGGCTGCTCTTCCAAAGGACCAGGGTTCAATTCCCAGCACCCACATGGTGGCTCACAACCACCATCTGTACCTCTAGTCCCAGGGATCCAACATCCTCTTCTGACCTCCCTGGGCACCGTGCATGCATGTAGTACACAGACATACATTCAGGCAAACATTTATAATAACAAAAAATTTTAAAATGCAATGCTTAGAATACAAAAACAAACATATACCAAAATCCTACTAGTATTAATTAAAAGGAAAAAAATAGGACCTCTTTGAATTAGAAAAAAGTTCTGAACTGTAGGATGCTTTTAATAAAATATCACTATATAAACATATTCTCAAACATATGAACTTAATGAATTCTGTCTTAGAAATTATGAAATAAAAAGATAAATTCTGAAATAAGTACAATTCACACTTTAGTAGCCTGCCATGGAATTATCTGGGAAATATCTCTTTTAATTGGATTCTTGGCAGCACTAGTCTTAATTCTAGAAAGTTCTGTGGAAAACACAGCATTTATTTGGGTCATTGCTGTTATTTCCAAAGACTTTAAAAAAGCCGTTTCAGTCACTAAGAATGACTTTGGATCTTAATGATTTAAGATAGCTAAATAAGTATCTTAATACAACTTTCTAAAATTTTCAAACCAATTTTATTAAGAAACTAGATGGTAAAATATTCCCTTATAATTTTGTTTATGCTGTGAATTTCAAAAATGGTTCCTTCTTTTCTTTTAAAAAAGGGGGTTTATGCCAGGTGGTGGTGGCACATGCCTTTAATCCCAGCACTCAGAAAGCAGAGAGGCAGGCAGATTTCTGTGAGTTTGGGGCCAGTCTGGTCTATAAAGCGAGTTCCAGGACAGGTTCCAAAGCTACACAGAGAAACCCTGTCTCAAAAAAAAAGAAAGAAAGAAAGAAAGAAAAAAAAGGTGTGTGTGTATTTTTATTTTATGTGTATGTTTTGCTTGTTTGTATGTATGTATGTACACCATGTATATGTAAGGTGCCCATGTTGGAAGAGGGTATTGGATCCCTGGAACTGGCTACAGGTAGTGGTGAGCCGCCATGTGGTTGGTTGCTGGGATGTCAACCTGGGTCCTCTGCAAGAGCAGCCACTGCTTTAAACTAATGAGCCTATTCTCCAGCCCTAGTCTTTTTCTCTTTTCCCCAATGACAAGGCAAGCATTAAGATCAAGACAGTGGCCATGTAGAATATCATATTTTTATTGTGAAAATGATTGAGTCATCTTTTTCTGTGTACAATAAACCTAAGAGACTTATATTTTTAATAGAGAAAACCCAGAAAATTCAGACTATTCCAGATATATATGTGAGCTATAACTGTGAGGAGCTAGGAGTTACTAGAACATGCTAGGTCAGGAGTGAGGCATAATCTGCGCCACAATGTGATACACCCTCTTAGACTAAAGAGATTTGTACTTTTTAGAACCACACAGAATTACATTATGCTCACAAGAAAAACAATAAAAGATGCAATTATTTTACATGGTAGTGCTTTACACAAAGTATATAAAATAGAATTCTTTAAATTTTAAGCGAGCATCCAAAGATCCCCATAGTCTAAAGTAAAAGGAGTGTCCTTGTACTTTTAGTGAAGACTAACAGACTCACTGGAGAAATATTAACTGATGCTTCCTGTTGGGAGTGGGGTGAGTCAGCTCTAGGATTCAGCCAGCCTTTTCAGGTCTCAGTTTTCGAATCTTGAATGCATACAAGTTGTCTAGTCTTTGGTGATAACTCCATGCTAGCCAAATGTAGATAAATCTCACGTATAGATCACAACTGGAAATGTTCATTTCTAAAGAAAGAAATCTCTTCTTATTAACAATGGTAGGGTATTAATTCACCAAGGGACCTGCTATACAGTGTTAACATTTTGAAAAACTACTTCTTAATGAAATAGGTGCCTGTGCCCTGTGCTTTTCTGTGGTGTCTTCCCTTTGGAGGGCTGGCCTGCTGCCTTGTGATTCCTCTGGTTTTGTTCCTTCATTTGGACCCTTCTTTGGACATCCTGCAAAGTCGTGCAGCTCCTTGCACAGGTTCAGGGCACTGATCTTTCACCTGACCAGCTTTTAAAGTTCCTTTGAAATATCAAGTTGTACTGGGTGTAATGGCCCATGCTTTTAATCCCAGTTCTGGGGAGGCAAAAGAACTTTGTAAGTTTGAGACTAGCCTGGTATGCATAACAAATTCCAGGACATCCAGGGCTATGGCGAGAGACCCTGCCTTCAAACAAACAAATAGAAAAGAAAAACACAAAAGAAAGAAAATGAAGGTGAAAAGTATTTCATCTTGTTATATGTGTTTGTGTTCTGTTTTTCTTAGCTTTTTTTAAGGTTGCTAGGAATAACTTTGTGTTTATTATCCAGTAGAAGCTATCCGAAAAACATCCACAAACTTTCTTTACCATGGACACTGAGTTAGTTACATTTCCTTTTTGTTTTTGTTTTACAGGGTTTCTCTGTGTAGCCCTGGCTGTCCTGGAACTTGCTCTGTAGACCAGGCTGGCCTTGCATTCACAGAGTTCTGCCTGCCTCTGTATCCTGAGTGCTGGGATTAAAGGCATGCGCCACCATGCCCAGCTAGTTCTGTTTCTTTTTTCTGTGACAGAATAGTTAAGAAAAGCAACCTAAGAAAGGAAGGATTTATTTTGACTCACTATTGCATTGCATATCTATCACGATGGGGAAATCAAGGCAGCAGGAGCTTTAGGCAGCTGTTCACATGACATCCACAATCAGGAAGCAGAGAGACGGATGCTGGGGCTCAGCTTGCTTTCTCTCTCTTTTTGTTTTTGTTTTTTTTTTGAGACAGGGTTTCTCTGTGTAACCACCCTGACTGTCCTGGAACTTGCTCTGTAGAGCAGCCTGGCCTTGAACTCAGAGACCCACCTGCCTCTGCTTCCCGAGTGCTTCTCTATTAAATGTCTGTGCCACCACACTCTGTTTGCTTTCTCATTTTTTAAAAAATGTAGTCCAGGAGCCCAGCCCAGGAAATGGTTCCACCCATACTCAGGTTGAGTTTTCCTTTTTGCATTAAACCTCTCTGAGAAATACCCCTGTAGACACACCCAGAGGTTTGTCTCCTAAGTGATTCTAAATTCTCATCAAGTTAACAATCATAGTCATGAAGACACCTTCATACTTAGGTCTTTTATTATTATCATTTGTTGTGATTTTTCTCTTACCTCTTTTTCTTTTCTGAGACAAGGTTTCTCTGTGTAGCCCTAGCTGTGCTGGAACTCACTCTGTAGACCAGGCTGACCTCTAACTCAGCGATTTAACTCTGCCTCCCAAGTGCTGATATTAGAGACATGTGCCACCATCACCCACCTTCTCTTGCCTTTTTTAATAGAGCTTTGTGAAGTCTGACACGCAACAATCTGGGAAGCTTTCTGGAAAAACTTTTCAAATTAAAATACAAAATTAGACACAAAAGATAATATTTACAATGAGAAAAGGAATCACCACAAATTACAAGTTGTAAAATAACACAAAATCCAGGAGGGAAAACATGTGGTTGATTAAAATGTCTTTATTTCTTGTGACTAGTTTAGAAATCTTTGTTCAATTTCACAACTTAATAATATCAAATATATTAAGGTGATTATGAAATTTGAGACAACTATCCAATTTCATATATGAATTGTAAACTCTTAAGACTTATTTACTAGCTAATCTTAAATATTCTTTGATTTGATAACACTCATTAGCTTGTCCTTGATGGTCTCCTTGTAATGGCTGTGGTAGTCATTGGTGACTGCTGATGCAGATACCAAGATTAAAGCATTTACTTTAACTCTCTCAAGTAGGCAGGTGTCAGACACTTCTCCTTTGGAAATGTGTGTGTATGCCCCTGAGACAAAGAGATGATCCAAAGCCAGGGTTACTCTTGGTGTCCTTGCTGGACTTTGTATCCAAGCCCTTAACTGGAAATAGGTTAGTTTCAGAAACACCAATAGAGCAAAATGGACAGACCATTTTCTAACTTTTTTTGTTTTTGTTCTGTAAAGTTTTTGGCTTGGGGCAATGTTTCTCTGTGAAGTCTTGGTTGTCCTGGAACTCACTGTGTAAGAACAGACTGGTCTTGAACTCACAGAGATCCTCCTGTCTCTGCCTCTCAAGCACTGGGGTTTAAAGGCATGTGCCACCACTGCTGGCTTTCTAACTGTTTTATAGGGAGACGCATTTACCCTCCATACAGAACTTCTTTGAAATTTGTCCTCAAGAAATCCTATATTTTAAGATGTATGCTACTTAGAAAATCTTTTTTGGGGGGTAGAGTGAAGGGGGATGGAGTGCAATGGGAAATTTTATGAGGAAATGAAATATAATAAGGTTCTGTTCTGATAGCAAAGAACCAGGAAGTTAAAAAAATTACAGTCTTGAGCCCTGAAAGGACAACTGTTAGCAAAGAGAAACCAAAACAAAGGAAGCAAGAAGAAAGGGCTGGACTACAGTTAACTTTCATCTCGGTTGTACTCTGGTGTTGAATTTACTCTCTTAACCCAACACTATTCCTTTCCTGTCTCATGAACTGAATGGAAGATGTCTAAGTGGGCAGTCCTGTAGCCCCCCCAGGAGCCAAGTGTATATTTACCCCTGGAGAGTTGTTGGAGAAGACTTAAAACTAGACCTGCTGGTAAGGGTGTAATATAGAGATTCCCGTAGGAAATTACCAGTATTTGATTGGGATTGTTTCCTCTTTGTATGGAGGTGGGAGAGCGCTGAGGATTGACTCTGGAGCCTTACTTGTGTTGAGCATTACTGAGATTTTACCCTTAAAAATACATAGTAAAACATGCATAACATTTACCATTGTAATTACCTAAGTCTGTTGTTCCATGGCATTAAGTACATTAACAGTATTATACAAGCATTCCCATTTCCCACTGCCCTAATTTTTTGTCACCTCCCTAGAAATCCTGTGTCCCGTAAACCATACCTCCCATCCTCTACCCTACTTTGTCTGTATAAACTTGCCTACTTTAAAGATGCCACACAGAAGTGAAATCATATGGGAGCTTCTGTATCTGGTTTATTTTCCTTAGAAGGTTCCCAGGTTCATACATGTTCTAGTCTCTATCAAGAGTCTCATTCCTTTTTAAGGCCGGGAAACATTCCATTGTGTATGTCTACCACATTTTATCCATTCATCTGCTCAGTGTTTGGGCCGTTTCCACATTTTGGCTATCGTGACTAATGCTGCTATGAACATTGGTAGACAAGCATTTGTTTGAGTCCCTGCTTTCAATGCTTTAGGCTTTACCTAGGAGTAGAGTTGACTGGGTCAGATGGTAATGTTTATCTTTTTGAGGACCAGCCTATTACTTTCAGTAGCAGCTGCACCAGTTTACTTTTCCACCAGCAAGGTAGAATTTCAATTTTTCTGTATCTGGCCTTGTTATCTCCTTGCTTTTTCTGTTAATAGTCTTAGACTATGTAATAGTAATAGACTATGAAGTGTTATCTCCTGTGACTCTGCTTGCCTTTCTCTAATGAATGGTGGTGGTATTTTTTCATTTATTGGCCATTTATCTATCTGATGAATGAGTGTTCAAATCCTTTGCCGACTTTTATTTTTAAGTTTTAATATCATTTTTCAAGATAGAATCTGATTACATAGCCCAGGCTGGACTCAAACTGAAGTTTCTCCTGTCTAACTCTAGAGTGCTAGGATTACAGGCACCTGCTGCCTTACACCCAGTTTCCTTTGCTTATTTTTACATTTTGAAAACTGTGTGTATGTGTGTTCACGTTGTGGATATGCATGAAAGAGGACAACTTGCAGGAGACCATTTACTTCTTCCACCATGTGGGTTCCAGGGATCAAGCTCAGGTTGTCAGGCTTGACAGCAAGCACTTTTACTCAGGAAGACATCTCACCATCCCCTTTTGCTTATTTTTATATTGAAGGATTTTGTTTATTTGTTTTGCTGTTGAGCTGAAGGAGTTTTATATATTGTGAGTTTTAATTCCTTATTAAATGATTTAGAGATCGTTTAAAACATGCTGTTGGTTGCCTTTTTAGTCTATTGATTACTATTTTAAGTTGACACAGTAATCATAAATATTTATAGGGTATAATGTGATAGTATTTTTAGAGGATGGGAGAGGTAGACAGATCTCTAGCTTCAGTCTTACTAAAATCATGTAATAGTTTTATACAATAAATATTGCACGTATTTAGTTATAAGGACTATAAATAATGTGTTTGGGACACACTATTAGTTTTTGTGGCGAGAACTTTGTAAACAGTCTTGTGTTGCATAGAGAAATGTTTAAAACTTAACCAGTAACATGCTCTGCCACCTAAATTCTTTGGGATTCCATTTAAAACGCTCCTTTATTAGAAATGAATGTATTTATAGCATAAACTCAACAGTCCTGTACACGATATATTTTATAGGATTTTATGATTTTACATGCGAGCTGCTGCCCACAGGCATTTTTAAGTCAAAATGAAATGTGATAGATCAGTAATTTATTTCCTCTTCATTTGTGCATTTTAGGAAAACCATAGACTTGTTTCAAATTCCCCATCCCCCCGTTTGAGATTGCCCTGATAAATTTTTTTCTCTGCAGCCTGCACTTCGGAATCTCAATATGCAGAAAATAGTCCCTGACATAGGGGATGGGTTCATAAGTCCCTTCCGGGTTCTCACACTGAATGGTGCTGATATAAGTTCATTTTGCTACATTTAGCATTACCGAGTAGCTAGCTGCCTGGTACGGTGTACAACTTTTGTCTTTACTGTTTTAACGATTCCTGTGTCCAAAATGTGCCCATTCCCAGTCAGTGTGCCTTTAAGGCTGACGAAATGCTTTCAGGTACTGATGCTGCAGGACCATGTGAATGAGCTGCTTAAAGCGCCTCCCTCAAAGAGTGGGAAGGAGGCCCCCACACCGAAGGAGTTCTAGCCACACCTTCCACCGATCGGCAGGGAGCAGGTGGTCAAACCCTTGGGTCCTGGCACCGCCGCTCAGTGGCCCTTCCCGTCCTCGTGTCACGTGACGCGGGCCAGCTGGGCAGTCGCGATCCTCAAGCAAGGCAGCTGCAACCGCCTAGCACTGGGACCCAGGTATCTCGACTTTCCGTCCCCCTCCCCCGCACCATCCCGGAAAAGGGGGAGGCTGGTGACGTCATCATCCGGGCACTCGACAGCTCACAGTGGAACAAACACAAGCAGCTAGCCCTACAGTCAAACTCGGCGACGCGGCTGCTGCTCGCTCATTTAACCCTCGCCTGTCCATATCCCTGCAATTCCCGACAGTCCAGTTCATTCTCCCGCGCCGGACGCCAGAACTCCGGCCTTTTTCCCTTCCCCCACCCCAGCCTCTTCTTCGGAGCTTTTTGGGGGCGACTGTCAGCTCTCGGCCGGGACCCCTAGCCGAAGGGGATGGAAGAGTCTCTGGCCCTCGCATGACACCGTGGAGGGGCCGTCCGGAAGCCACGGTACGGCCGAACAACCCTTCCCCGGTATTGTCTTCCCCTCCCCCACCCGGGTCGTCGAGTTCT